>JAWPHD010014052.1:0-63874 GCA_037043455.1 Cyrtodaria siliqua
ATCCAAACTATTTTCGTAAATATATTCCTGAGTAATCCGAACTAAATTCATGTGATCTATTCCGGTGTAGTGCGTTAACTAGTTTGAAGTATTCAGTAGTCCGAACTAAACTTACATGACATATTCCGGAGTAGTCCGAACTAAATTCACGTATGTATTTACGTGATCTATTCCGGAGTAATCAGAAATAATTTTCGAACTATATTTCGGAGTGGCTTTTTGGACCGCGTTACCTTTTGGGTTCCTACCATGACTTACCTGGACATAATTGGATTTTCGAGCAGCGAATGTTTTCTTCTTCAGAATACATTCAAAGTATAAGGATGAACATCAAGAAGTGAATAACTAAATAATCGCACCCAACGTATGCAAGGCATGCCGAGCTTGTTTATATGATTTATTCACTTCAGTAGAATCATCGCTGTCCATTCATGTTTCATGTTTATACCTTCATTTCCTCACCAAATTGTTTATGTGTATCTCAATACAGATAGCATACTGAAACCGCTGGGTTATTAATTTTACCTCATGGAGTGAGTATTAGTGTCTTCTTTACACGATATTTACACTTATGTTAGCAACACAACGTGAAATAGCCGGGTTTGGCTAGTTTAGTGAACGCTCGCTTCCGGTGATAAAGGCCTGAAATTAATACCCAGCAGGTTCATTTATGTTACATGCATATTTTTTAAATAAATGAAAGACTATTAAACCAAAGACTTCGAAATTAAACTTGGGTTTACGTCCCGTCGACACATTTTATTAGGTTGTATTGGGACTGCAACCTCTGACGGAGACGAGATACACTGAACAAATTGCTAAGTATCAACTTTTGTATCTTAACTAATTTTCTTATTTTAAATATATTTTAGAATAGATATATGATAAGTATTTTGTTTTGACTCATAGTTTGTAAAACATTTATTTTTTGTTTAAATTGTTACATCTTTTGAGAGTTACCCTCCCTTTATATGGAAACATGAAATGTGCTGATAAAACACATAACATGAGTCAAAGATCGCTTAAAGAAATACAATTCTTAAAATTGGTATGAAATAATAGAAAAAAAACATAAAAATATGACCCATTTATCGCAGATTTTCCGTCTATAAAAAACTGAAATATGGACAATCTTAAATTACTTCCTTTTAAATTGAATATTGTTTGACATTCAAGCAACTGTAATTCAGCGTTAACATTAAATATTTCGAAAATGTCTTTTGCAAACGCATTTGTAGTGGTAATGCTAGTAAAACATGATGTCAAAATAATTTTAACTAGCATATTTTAGAATTAGGAAAATCGAAAGCTTCACTAATTCGAAGTACTTAATAAAATCCTATATACCCAGTTGTATAAGTGTTATAACTTATTTCTAAGAAAACACATTGACTTTTTAAAATATGTTCATGCAATCAGAGCAGACGATTTACACTCGTTATTTTGCAGTTTAACCGTATCTCTAATCAAGCTCAAAATGCACAAAACAATGAGAATATTATTGACATATTCTTAGGTTGATACTTAGCAATTTGGTTTAGTATATATCATGACATGTCCTATTAGACTTGTCTCACCCAGGACGCGGCCAACGTGTGTCTGTGGGGCAGAGGTTTGCTGATCTTAAAAAAATGAAAACATGGTCCTATAGAAACCACAGCAATCAAACGCAATGGAACCGTAGGACAAACTGCATCACAAAATAAATGAGCATATTTAAAAAGTCATTGAAAAGGACAGTATATAACATAAAGAATGGTGAAGACAGAGTTACCGACTTGGAACGGTCAGTTGGCAATAAAGCCAAGACCAAGTACATATACATATAATCAACCAGTGTTATCATTCGTATGGATGCTTAGAATGTGTTGCTTGTGCTTATGGTGTCTGACCAGTTAGGAAGTATTTCCAGTCGTAGGATGCTACAATAGTTACATGGAAAACTCCAACCTTTCTAATTTGCATGCGTTTTTCCCTAGATTAGTTTATTTGCAATATTTTTTATGTTTATCATGTTCGGCGATTTCAAGTTTCTCCTTTCATACTCTTTTTTTATTTCATTGTTAAATCTATCCTGATGTTAAAGTATTTTGTTTGTTGTCATGAATAGTAAGCATTCTACTGTTTTTTTCAGGACTATTTATTGAGTGATTATGAGCACATAAGATAGATAAAGATGCGGTTTTGACAAATGTTTAGTTCAAATTTTATAGTGTGAATGAATGACGCAAAATGTTGAGAATCAGAATCTTATTTTATTCCAGATATGGACAGTTTGCGAGCCAAATATATGTAATCCAAAGATTAATGTGTATTTAAGTGAACGAATATTGTGGAACTTGTGACTGATCTCCGAAAACAGAGTATATTGCATTGTGTTCAATGAGCTGAATTTCACTGACACGTTATGTTCTTGCAGACTATCATGTAATAGACACCGTTTAGCCACGTACCTCTCCCGATCAACACGCAATGACATACAGTTTGAAGAGTTCTGTAAACAGACAGGGTTGTTAGTTAATTTCTGTTTACATTCAGGCGATGGGAAAGTAAACATTTATGTTTGCATTGGGTGAAGCAGTTTTAAATTAATTGATTGTGCTTTTACACTCGACGATTTAATTGAATTTTGATATTGATGTTTCTAAAACGTTTCATCCGCCCATTGTATTGTTATTGTTTGTATTGTTAACTTTTAGTTAAATGAATGATATATTGTGCACGATGAACGTTAGGCTACATTATTTATTAGGTCTGCGCTGAATTAGTTATTAGATCTGCGATTTACTTTACTGTTTTACATTCAAGATTTTGATTTTGATTAAGTCCATCACTCAGACACCAAAATCCATCAGCTTTCAAACTTCATACACTATCATTATGTCTCTCGATAACTAGTGAGATATTTGCGCTCGATAACTGTGATTAGCTACAACTAGTGAGATATTTGCGCTCGATAACTGTGGTTAGCTACAACTAGTGAGATATTTGCGCTCGATAACTGTGGTTAGCTACAACTAGTGAGATATTTGCGCTCGATAACTGTGATTAGCTACAACTAGTGAGATATTTGCGCTCGATAACTGTGGTTAGCTACAACTAGTGAGATATTTGCGCTCGATAACTGTGGTTAGCTACAACTAGTGAGATATTTGCGCCCGATAACTGTGATTAGCTATCCCTAGTGGGATATGTCCGCTCGATAACTGTGATTAGCTACAGCTAGTGGGATATTTGCGCTCGATAACTGTGGTTAGCTACAACTAGTGGGATAATTCTGCTCGATAACTGTGATTAGCTATCCCTAGTGGGATATGTCCTTTCGATAACTGTGGTTAGCTACCCCTAGTGGAATAATTCTGCTCGATAACTGTGATTAGCTATCCCTAGTGGGATATGTCCTTTCGATAACTGTGGTTAGCTACCCCTAGTGGGATATTTCCGCTCGATAACTGTGATTAGCTACACCGAGTGAAATAATTCTGCCCGATAACTGTGGTTAGCTACAACTAGTGAGATATTTGCGCTCGATAACTGTGGTTAGCTACAACTAGTGAGATATTTGCGCTCGATAACTGTGATTAGCTATCCCTAGTGGGATATGTCCGCTCGATAACTGTGATTAGCTACAACTAGTGGGATATTTGCGCTCGATAACTGTGGTTAGCTACAACTAGTGGGATAATTCTGCTCGATAACTGTGATTAGCTATCCCTAGTGGGATATGTCCTTTTGATAACTGTGGTTAGCTACCCCTAATGGAATAATTCTGCTCGATAACTGTGATTAGCTATCCCTAGTGGGATATGTCCTTTCGATAACTGTGGTTAGCTACCCCTAGTGGGATATTTCCGCTCGATAACTGTGATTAGCTACACCGAGTGAAATAATTCTGCCCGATAACTGTGGTTAGCTACAACTAGTGGGATATTTGCGCTCGATAACTGTGATTAGCTACAACTAGTGGGATATTTGCGCTCGATAATTGTGATTAGCTATCCCTAGTGGGATATGTCCTTTCGATAACTGTGGTTAGCTACCCCTAGTGGGATATTTCCGCTCGATAACTGTGATTAGCTGCACCGAGTGAAATGATTCTGCTCGATAACTGTGATTAGATACCCCTAGTCGGATATTTCCGCTCGATAACTGTGATTAGCTATCCCTAGTTGGATATATCCGCTCGATAACTGTGATTAGCTACCCCTAGTGGAATAATTCTGCTCGATAACTGTGATTAGCTACGCCTAGGCGGATATTTCCGGTCGATAACGTTGAATAGCTACGATAACTGTGAAAAGCTACCCTAGTGGGATATATCCGCTCGATAACTGTGATTATCTACCCCTAGAGGAATAATTCATCTCGATACTTATGATTAGCTACCCCTGGTGGAATAATACCGTTCGGTAATTGTGATTAGCTACCCCTAGTGGGATATTTCCGCTCGATAACTGTGATTATCTACCCTTTGTGGGATATTTCCGCTCGGTAACTGTGATTAGCAACACCTAGTGGGATATATCCGCTCAATGACTGTTTTCAACTACACCTAGTGTGATATTTCCGCTCGATAACTGTGATTAGCTACTCCTAGTGGTATATATCCGCTCGATAACTGTGATTAGCTACTCCTAGTGGTATATATCCGCTCGATAACTGTGATTAGCTACCCCTAGTGGGATATATCCGCTCGATAACTGTGATTAGCTACTCCTAGTGGTATATATCCGCTCGATAACTGTGATTAGCTACCCCTAGTGGGATATATCCGCTCGATAACTGTGATTAGCTGTCCCTAGTGGGATATATCCGCTCGATAACTGTGAGTAGCTACTCCTAGTGGGATATTTTTGTTCGATAACTGTGATTAACTACTCTTAGCAGAATAATTCCGCTCTATAAATGTGGTTAGCTACCCCTAGTGGGATATTTCCGCTCGATAATTGTAAATAGTCACACCTAGTGGGATATTTTCGCTGGATAACTGTAATTAGCTCCCATATTGGGATATTTGCGCTCGATTACTGTGATTAGCTACCCTTTGTGGTATATTTCCGCTTTATAACTGTGATTACTTACCCCTAATGGGCTAACCACTCTATAACTGTGATTAGCTACCCCTAGTTGCCTTTTACCACGCGATAACTGTGATTAGCTACCCCTGGTGGGAATGTTCAATATTATAATTGGCCACTACTGTGCGATTTATTGTGCTCTATGACTGTGATAAGTTACCCCTGTTATTATTTCTGCTCTATTTGATAAGCTACTGCCTTTATTATTTCTGCTCTTAAAACGATGATTAGATACCACCGTTATTTCCGCTCTATAACTATGATCAGTACCGTCGTTATTATTTCCTCTCTATAACTATGATTAGTTCCCGCCTTTATTATCTCTGCTCTATAACTCTAATCAGTACCGCTGTTTTTATTTCCACTCTATATCTATGATCAGTACCGCCGTTATCATTTCAACTCTATAACTATGATCAGTACCACCGTTTTTTATTTCCGCTCTATAACTATGATCAGTACCGCCGTTATTTCCGCTCTGTAACTATCATTAGCTACCGCCATTATTATTTTGTCTTAAACTGTGAATAGCTACCCAGACAATTTGGTCACGTTGCGACAACTATAACAAACTATAATCTGTAAATATTGTCACGTTGCGGCAACTATAACGAACTACAATCTGTAAATATGGTCACATTTCAGCATCCATACCAAACGATAATCTGTAAATATTGTCACGTTGCGGCAACTATAACAAACTATAATCTGTATATATGGTCACGTTGCGCCAACTATAACGAGCTACAATCTGTAAATATGGTCACATTTCAGCATCCATAACAAACGATAATCTGTAAATATTGTCACGTTGCGGCAACTTTAACAAACTATAACCTGTAAATATGGTCACGTTGCGGCAACTATAACTAACTATAATCTGTAAATACGGTCACGTTGCGGCAAATATAACAACTATAATCTGTAAATATGGTCACGTTGCGGCAACTATAAGAAACTATAATCTGTAAATATGGTCACGTTGCAGCAACTATAACAAACTATAATCTGTAAATATTGTCACGTTGCGGCAACTTTAACAAACTATAACCTGTAAATATGGTCACGTTGCGGCAACTATAACTAACTATAATCTGTAAATACGGTCACGTTGCGGCAAATATAACAACTATAATCTGTAAATATGGTCACGTTGCGGCAACTATAAGAAACTATAATCTGTAAATATGGTCACGTTGCAGCAACTATAACAAACTATAATCTGTAAATATGGTCACGTTACGGCGACTATAACAAACTATAATATGTAAATACGGTCACGTTACGGCAACTATAACAAACTAGATTCTGTAAATATGGTCACGTTACGGCGACTATAACAAAGTATAATCTGTAAATATGGTCACGTTACGGCGACTATAACAAACTATAATCTGTAAATATGATCACGTTACGGCACATCCAATCATCAATAATTATGGAATTGTAATATAGTTATTATACAGCATGCTATGTTTATTCTGTAGACAATGGTTCGCACTTGAGCCATGATGTCACATGTCAAACCAAACTAACAATCTAATGGTATGCATTCGTTACGTCTTTCATACGAATTTTAAATAAATGAGACCGGTTTTGTTTTGCACTTTGGTACCGATAATTCGCCTTTAAACCAAACGAGTATTTGACAGTGTGGTTCTGTCAATCTAAGCATCATGTTAGTTGGATATATATATATTTTTTAAATGAACTTCTTTTGATCTCGTCTGAGACAGAAATAAATTCGCATCTTTCAAGTAATAACGACTTTGCCCTTCTTTCTTTACTACAGGAGTTACGCCGACATTGCTGTTCATGAAGA
This sequence comes from Cyrtodaria siliqua, assembly GCA_037043455.1. Classification (NCBI taxonomy): domain Eukaryota; kingdom Metazoa; phylum Mollusca; class Bivalvia; order Adapedonta; family Hiatellidae; genus Cyrtodaria; species Cyrtodaria siliqua. The sequence continues at coordinate 6,901 of JAWPHD010014052.1, forward strand.
AATGTTGAGTGATACAGTGAGATTTGTAATTGATCAATGAATACCAACCAGATCGAGTATAATACGGAACTGAAACTGAATATCGGATATAATACGGAACTGAAATTGAATACCAGATAAAATACGGAACTGACATTGTATACCAGATATAGTACGGAACTGACGTGAATCCGATATAATACTGAACTGACGTTGAATACATACTGAAAAAGGGATCCCTGGGAAAAAACAAACACAAACAAGAGATAAAAGTAGCAACACTCGTTTTTATTGAGTCTGTTCATGAGAGGTTATGTCAAATTCAACACCCCTTACGCCTCCTAGCACAGCCTTAAGCGATATTTTACTTTAAAGCCACAAAGATCGTGCTTTGAATATCATATCTAACGGAACTGACATTGAATACCAGCTATAATGCGGGATTGACATTGAATACCAGCTATAATACGGAACCGACATTGAATACTATATTTAATATGGAATTAACATTGAATACCATACATAATACCAGTGACACTGAAAACCATATACAATACGGAACTGACATTGAATACCAGATATAATACGGAATTGACATTGAATAGCAGATCTATCACGAAACTGACTTTGAATACCAGATCTAACGGATCTCTGATATTCAAAAACGTATGAAAGGATAAAACCATATTTAATAGAGATATAATACTGAACTGAAATTGAATACCAACTTTGATTCGGAACTGACATTGACTAGCAGATATAATATGGAGAACTGACATTGAATAGAAGATCTAATATGGAACTGATATTGTACTAGACATTGTTATACTAAAGCCATTAGCCATTATGCGTCGAGCGAGCGATTTTTTATACTGAGGGCGTGCATCGAAATTGTTTGATGTGGGGGGGGGGGGGGGGGGGGGGATGGGGGGGCATAAGATTTTGGTCAATTTTCGGGTCCGTTTCTAGCCTCATAACACGGTTGCGGTAGTGCATTGATAGGGTAAAAAAATCCGTTTTCAAATAAACTGATTTAACAATGTGTTAATTAAACCACTCATTAGCCATTATGCTTCGAGCGAGCGAAGCGATCGAGAATTTTTTTTATACTGAGGGCGTGCATCGAAATTGTTTGATATTTTATCTACAGTAACATGGACATACATGTATGATCCGGAATTTTGCGCCCCCCCACCCTCCCCCCCCCCCCCCCACCCTCCCCCCCCCCCCCACCCCCGCCTGCAATCCGCTTGTGTATTATAGACTTCAATGATGGAAATCAAGCTATTACAAGTAAACTTTTTCAGCAGGGTTTTCGTTATCAAAAACTAAGTACGTCTTTCTCAAAATTCTACCGCCGCAACAAACACTTACTGGAGAAGTACAACACCATCCTTAAAACACTTCTGCGACTAGGAATGTCACAACCCTTATTTTATGGAGATGTAGTCTATAAACTTCGAAAGTTAAATGGATCTGGCGGGTTTCCTGACCACTTTACAAAATTAATCAGGAAGTTTGTCAGAAAAGGGTACGAAACATTAGTATTACAACGCACGGCGTGTTGAGTGATTGACCTCTCTATCAGTCACTACTCTTCACTTTTCCCATGTGCGATGACTGGACAACCTCTTAGGGCTCTGTGATTGCACCTACCGAGACCCCGACCATAGGAGGTAGGTGCATGAGCTTTCGTACCTCGGATTTTCTGGTCTTACCCTGGATTGGTTTTCTATTTGACTGCAACTGCCGTGGTTGTTCACTACAATTCTGGATACATCCTGAGATGTTTCTTATATGGTATTTTATATAGCTTTACAACAACATCTTTGTGTTCTTTTTGCTAGTTTCTCTGGAGGTGGATATTGTGTGAGAATTTCTTTTGATGGGATGTAGTTTTGTTTACACTCATCTGTCTATTTGTGCGCTGAAGATAGGACAATAGCGAGGATTGTGTACACATTAAATTGACTGAAGCTAACCTGAAGGCCTTATTGCCTACTGACCGTTCCAAGTCGGTAACCCTGTCTTCACCACCCTTTCTGTTGTATTTTTGTCTTTTTCATTGTGTAATTAATTAAATAGTGCTCCTTGTCTGTAGTACAGTGCGGACCTAGGATGACATTGCGTTTGGACGTTGTGGTTTCCATAGGACCCTATATCTCATTTTAATACTCGTAACCTTTGTATAACTGAAAAGCTACTACATCAGGGCTACCGTTACCATAAACTTCGAAAAATCGTTGCGAAATGTCATTATGGTAACCCTGATCTACTTTTAAAATATAAAAGTGATTTAACTTTTAGGAATATCACAATCTGATTTCTATTCGACGTGATTTACAAACTTATTCATAACCTCACTTTCATACTATATTTATTTAACTTGTTAAACGTTTTCAAAAGAGTTTATGATCCTATCATTTTGCGGCATACTGCATGTTTAGTGGTTGACCCATAATATGCTTTCGTCTTTGATTGTGCGATGCCCCGACATATGGTGAACCCTGTGATAACGTCTGTTGATTGTGCGATGCCACAACATATGATGGACCCTGTGATAACGTCTGTTGATTGTGCGATGCCCCAACTTATAATGGACCCTGTGATAACGTCTGTGATTGTGCGATGCCCCAACTTATGGTGGACCCTGTGATAACGTCTGTTAATTGTGCAATGTCCGACATATGATGGACCCTGTGATAACGTCTGTTGATTGTTTGATGCCCCGACATATGGTAGGCCCTGTGATAACGTATGTTGATTGTGCGATACCCCAACAATTGGTGGGCCCTGTGATAATGTCTGTTGATTGTGCGATGCCCCGACATATGGTGGACCCTGTGATAACGTCTGTTGATTGTGCGATGCCCCGACATATGGTGGGCCCTGTGATAACATCTATTGATTGTGCGATGCCCCGACATATGGTGGGCCCTGTGATAACATCTATTGATTGTGCGATACCCCGACATATGGTGGGCCCTGTGATAACGTCTATTGATTGTGCGATACCCCGACATATGGTGGGCCCTGTGATAACGTCTACTGATTGTGCGATGCCCCGACATATGGTGGAACTGTGATAACATATATTGATTGTGCGATACTACGACATATGATGGGCCCTGTGATAACGTCTATTGATTGTGCGATAACCCGACATATGGTGGGCCCTGTGATAACGTCTATTGATTGTGCGATGCCCCGACATCTTGTGGGCCCTGTGATACCACCTATTGATTGTGCGATGCCCCGACATGTGGTAGGCCCTGTGATAACGTCTGTTGATTGTGCGATGCCCCGACATATAGTGGGCCCTGCGATAACGTCTGTTGATAGTGCGATGCCCCGACATATGGTGGACCCTGTGATAACGTCTATTGATTGTGCGATGCCCCGACATATGGTGGGCCCTGTGATAACGTCTGCATAAATCCTGAAAGGGATGGTAACGTTTGATGTTTGTCTTCAATCTTGTTTTGTCGTGCCTTTAATACTTTATTCTCTTGATGCTCCGGCTTCTGTCAAGTTATTCAAAACCTGCTTTGTGCCTTTTTAGGCCTTTGTTTATCTGCATTCATATGTACATGCTTATCCTCGTGTTATACTTATTTGGTCTATTAATGACGCATAGTTTCTAAGAGGATATAGCCTGGCGGTGATATTGTTATTTACAATGTCCCTTTTTATTGGGATAGCAATGAGGTAGTATTGATGTTGTATGCACCATACAACCTGGTTAAACTCACAGCAGCTTTTTAGCCAATGCTCGTTCCAAAGTGGTACCTCATATAATTTATTTCGTTTGAACTGATTGAATACTATTTTCTCTCATTGAGTAAGCAAAGTTATATAAACGCGTCGACTGCTTGTATTTCATACATGCATAGATGTAATGGCCAGTTCACGTGATGTGTCACGTGGTGTTTGAATTCTGGTCGTTCAAGTTCTGGACGACGACGGGTTAACACGTCTAAGCGTTTAGTTAAATCTTATGATTTTAGAATTATATTCTTAATAAAAAACTAACAGGAATGTTTGTGAGGTTTTAAAGCATTTATTTTGATATTATGTTTTGAAATTCGTCGGTTGTTGCAGACTTGTCTAAATTACTACGTAACAAAGTTACACTGCATGAAATAAGGAGTGTAATCACAGCTTAAATCTCATTTAATGAGGTATCAGCAACTTTAATTCCCCCTTAAATGTCATATTTAAGTCACCTTTAAATGGCATTTAATTTTTCACGAAATACCTAAATTTTGTTATAGTTTAAGTTTGATTGAAACTTCACTTTTACATGAAATTTAATGTCATTTTATTGCAGTTAAATATAGTGTAGGAAACGCCGGTGTCTGCTTAAATTTCACTTAAACTCCACTTTATATACAATTTAATGAAATTTTATTGCGGTTAAATGTCGAGTAGGAAACACTGGTGTCTGCTTAAATTTCACTTAAACTCCAAAGTTTATAAGAAATTTAATGAACATTTGGTTGAAATTAAATGCGGTGTAGGAAGCCATGATCATCTGTGTGCTTAAATTTCACTTACACTACAATTTTATATGAAATATATATATATAGATATAGATATAATACTGTAACTCAACTCACGCACAAATATATAGATACGAAACTATTAAGTAGATTCCACGAGGAATATTTTCAGGGATCCCCTTCTGTCATATTTTAAATCACATTGTCTAAATGTTATGTTAATTCCGTTGGGCACAAACTACTTGAGTTAGTAACAAACACCATTCTCAGTGTGTGTGTGCTGACACATACACATTTTCTAGTTAAACTATGTTCTGCTAATGCTACATTAAAAATAGTGATTTATGAAATTTTGAAGAAGCTATTACGTGTTCAGAAGATTAATGCGAGATGGATATCCCATTTGTTAACCGAGGACCAGAAGAATGCTCGAACAATAATGACCACAAAACTTCTGGAAATGTATCTTTCTTATAATAAAAAGGCTTTTGATAGTGGTGATGAGACATGGGTTTATGATTATAAATCGAAAAGAAAAGTTTCAAACCGAATCTGGACCACGAAAAATGCGAGATGTCCATGTATCGCCAAACGGACGAGAACTGCTAAAAAGGTATTCTGCGCAATATATTTCACTCATAATAGCCCGGTTATGCAACGGCGGTTCCAAAAGGCCGAACTGTGACAGGATCTGTGGAGCCGTTTTTAAAATAAAAGAGTGTGATAATGGACCTTTGGAAACGACCGAGCACGACACATACAAAATATTGCAGTATCGGTTTGATTGAGACTGCTCATGAACGGTAGTGAAATATGCTAGCTACCGCTCACGCCCTCTAGCCCCGGGTTGAGCAGAATTCAAAATTCATAAAATCAATAGTATATAATTTTAACCATCCCGAAGATTTCCTCCCCCATGTCCAGCGGCGTATGGTCCCAGTATCTAACAAAATACTATGCCCGAAGAGCGAAATAAACAAAATGGAATTTAGTTGGGAGCAGCTGTTATGAAGCATGCATATCACAAGTAACAGCCAAAAGACTAAATCGATACGAGGGGCTGTTCGGAAAATAATGTCGTTTTGATTACTTTATTTGCAATGACCTTCAAAGTAATCTCCCTTAGCCAAAATATACATTTTGAGTCGTTCTATCCAATTTTGGAACAATTGTTCATAGTATTGAAGTGGTATACCCCTGAGATACGAGAAAATGGCGGACGCCAGGGGCATACCTCTTCAATACTATCAAAACGGCTAAAAAATACAATCAAGAGGCATTACTTTCCGAACAGCCCCTCTTATCGAGTTATTTTAAAAACGGCTCCATCTCAAAGAAAGATAAAAATATCGGACAGGGAAAGCAGCATTCAAGGACGACAGTCAACCACAAAACACAAAAACAAACACGCAAACAGACAAACGAGAAGGCAAAAGTAATAACAAATGCAAACGACATCATAAACACAAAATAATAGGGCTACCGCCTTGGAACGGTCAGTGGCAACAAAATCCACTGGGTGTTTAAACCGGTTCTAGGGTGTACCAAACCTCAAATTACCCTACTGTCATCCCATTAAAACAGGAAAGTGTAAATAAAGAAATCCCCGCCAAGATCTAATCTCTAACCAACAAGGCAGCATCAATAGGTAATATAAGTAAAACACAAATATGCTCGTGTAAATATAATACAAAAAACAATAGTCTAGAAAGCCACAGTGAAGGTACTCATTGACTTGGCAAAAGCCAGAGCAACACGAGAATAAACCATTAAGGGCACGACTAGAAAGATCAAAGACAAACATCGAACGCCACTGTCCCAATGGGCTTTAGGTAGGCGTAATCATGGGGTCCACAGCCTGTCCGGTCATCGTACAGTTAAAGAGGAAAGCATAGTGGCGAACTGTAAAAGTGTCCACCACCAAGCATGCAGTACGTTGAAAAATGATAGGGTCATAACCTCTTTTGATAAACTTTTTAACAAGTTTAACAAAGATAGTATGAAAGTGATCATGACCAAGAATCTTACGAAGTTTATAAATCACATCACCATAGAAGTCGGGTTGTAATAGTCCTTGTCGCAGAAGAGTCCTTTTAAATTACTTTTGTATTTGGAAAGAAGATCGGGGTTACGATAGTAAAATTTTGCAAAGGTTTTACGAAGTTTATAGTAATGGTAACCCTGATTGAGTAGCTTTTTAGTTATACAAAGATTACGAATATTAAAGTCCTCAACTCGAGTACAAGCACTTGAAAAACGAATAAGCTGAGACATATACACCCCATAGGAAGTTGCTCGGGAAACATCCCCTTCCAAGTGGGGAACATGAAATATCTTTCATAGCAAAATAAAAAGAAATCTGCGACAAGTGGTGCACAGTTCGTACCCATAGGGATACCAACAATTTGTTTATAAACGGTGGTTCCATATAAGCAATATGTAAGGCATCCGAGGACGTGCACATCCATCTATTGCGCAAATATCTCCTTTATCAATCGTTGTTCGGCTCAGTAATTCTTGGAAAAATAAATCCACATGAACTGCTTACCTGCCTATTTTATTGTCTACTACTGTGATCAATCAAGACCGAAAAAAAAGTATCGTTTGTTGGACTTCTACTTATGCCGTGGTGCGACGTCCGTCGTCCGTCTATATGTCCGCCTGTCCGTCCGTCTGTTGAATCTGGTCCTTGAATGCTACATTTCCTAATCGACTTTTATATCTATTTCTACTGTCTGTCCGTCCGTCTGTCCTTCAATCCATTCCATCGGTCTCCTGTCTGTTTGTCTGTCATAAAACTGTAACGACTATTCCTCAGAAAATACTGTGTGGACTTTCGTAAAACTTTAAAGGGATGCTACCTATAATGTCTTATTGATCTTTGCAAAAAAACAGATTGATGTGAAATCCAAGATGGCCGCCAAAGCTTAAATATAATTTGAAATAGGTTTATAGCGACTATTTTCTCCGAAACTAAAAGTGATACTTATATGGGACCTTTACTAAAGTGATCAGCATGATACGATGTTGATCCTTGACGAAAAATATTATGATTCTACATTAAACATAGCTTCAAGTGACCATCTTTGTTTACATAGCGTTATATATGAACATGCTTTTGCAAATACACCTCTGAAACCGCTGAATATCTAGTGGTCATAAGTAAAAATCAGGTTAGTCGTTACGATACCGTTCCAAGATCTAGATGTTCAGATCATCAGGAGAGCGTTTCCAGGCCATGGACCTCTTGTTGTGTTTATGTTATTGTGCTGCAACTGTATACTATTCTAACAGTATGTATCGGTATCGGAAATAGGAGAGGCACTTCCGATTATAACCCAGATCAAATAATGTGGCGAACCACACACCGAGAAACAAATACCGCGTTGAAAACATCGGATAACGTAGCATTCGAATAATATCTGACAAATAAAATATTCTTCAAAACTTTACGAAATTCAAGCCGTGTTCATTTAATATTTTAATGGTGTTATAGTTGTCTGGTGTAAACGGACACTAAAATACAAATTACAAAGTGAAATACTCTTAAAGAATCTAAAAATCTGAAGCAAAAACAAAAATGATCAACTGAAATTCTGTATTCCTTTTCTGTTGCCAGCAGACTCTTAAAACCATATGACAAAGTGTATTGGTCTTCAACATTTTTACAACTAGATATCCTCAGAATATTGATAATAAAAGTAACACGTATATAGCCTTGTAAAGGGAACGCTATTTCAGTACGGTAAACTGTTAAAATGTAATATTTGTGCCATCATCAATACGTTTAACCGACTTGTGAATGAAATAGGATGTTTTAGTGTGATAGAAGATATGGCTAGCCATTTATAATAAAAACATAACGGACTGTTTGTGATTATTGCACATTCCTTCGGCAATTGTTTTATAACATAACCATCTGTATCTAATAACCGACCGATTGTTGATGCATCGACTGTACCTAATAACCCCACCGATGGGGATATAATGCTTCATTGTCATTTTAAACCATGCCAATTCTACGTTTTTGCTATTAGTTCTTTTTTCTTAGTCTTGTACTTTTTATGCTAGACGTATGAATCCGTGGATTTCATATTAGCTCACATGAGCCGAATGCTCAGTGGTGAAATGTTGGAAGCACTCTTCGTCCATCGTCCATCAGTCGTCGTTAACTTTGCTTTCAACGACTTCTCTGAAACCGCTTGATCAATGCTGACCACCGCCTTGTCAATGTTGATGAAATCCTTATATCCGTTGCTATCATTATATCAGCGCGACAGCCAAAATGGCCACCGCTGCTATAATTTGTAGAGCATTCTTCTTTTCAAGAGCCACCGACCAGAATTCGACATTTTGTTCATGATCGCTATCGCCTAGACTGTCAATTTTGTTCAATGAAGCCTCCGGCGTTATTTGAAAAATGGCCGAATGCTGCATTTCCCGTTCAACTTTTGTATCTTCTTTTGTATAGACTTAGACAGTTTGTCAAAAGAGATTATGACCCTAGCATATGAATATGCAACGCACGTCATGTTCAGTGGTTGACCCATTTACAAATCGCCACTATGCTTGTCTTTTTGATTGTTGGATGACCCGGCAGATTGTGGACCTTATAATGACATCTACCAAAATCCTGAAAATGTTGGTAACGTTTAATATTTATTTCAGTTGTTCAGCCTTGATTTGTGCGGACCTTGCCATAAATTAAGCAATACTATCTCAAAATGTGCAAAGGTTAATTGCAATAAATTAAGCAATACTATCTCAAAATGTGCAAAGGTTAATAAAATATGCATAATTCCGACCATGTATCCATAATAATTCGCGTAATCGATGTGGAAACACAACAAAAAAGGATAAATATATCGGACAGGGAAAGCAGCATTCAAGGACGACAGTCAACCACAAAACACAAAAACAAACATGCAAACAGACAAACGAAAGACAAAAGTAATAAAAAATACAAACGACATCACAAACACAAAAGGGTTGACAATAGGGCTACCGCCTTGGAACGGTCAGTGGCAAAGTAAGCCACTGGGGGTTTAAAAACAACACAAATATTATAAACAGTATAATCCTATACAATACGTGTGTAAATCAAAATGTCGACATAATGTCTCACCGATATAGAATTGAACATGTAAGTCAATGAGACTTACAACAACAAAATACAATTATATACTTCGAAATTCAATTCGTTTTCATGACGTATTTAAGTGTGGTTGTTCGCAATTTTATTGTTCAAAAACATACATTCAAAATGAAATTACACACAGTTAAAATCTCCTGAAAATGGTTACCAACCGGAGATGCTACTACCAATAGTTACAACAGTAACTGCCAATATTGGCATCTGTCAAAATGTACATGTTTATGCAACTATCTGTGTGTACTGTGCGCATGGTAATCCTGTGGTACAATAACAAATAAAGGCAGGTACAACATATAGCTTCAGGTAGGTGAGCACGTTATCGACACAGAAAAAACACCTTACAGGTAGCTTATGACAATGTGTTTATGAATGTCGGGCGTTTCTTAATTACGTTCATTTATATGTACATTAAGTATGTCGTTAAATCTAGTAATCAGCCTGTCGTAAATTAGGAAACATAATGTTGATTTATATCTATACATACAGGTGCGTCTGTTAGAAATGTTTTTAATTATTTACGTATTTAAAGTAAGTGAAGCTATAATTCACAAGAGGGCAAATATTATTTAAAAAAACACCAGAGAAAGTAGATCAGGTTATGATATGGAAATATAAAAAAATCGGACAGGGAAAGTAGGATTCACGGAAGACAGTCAACCACAAAACACAGAACCAAACACGCAAACAGACAAAAAAGAAGGCAAAAGTAATATTCAATGCAAACGACATCACAAACACAAAAGGGTTGACAATAGGGCTACCGCCTTGGAACGGTCAATGTTCCATACCTGACGAAAATATTATATAATAGGAAGATGAGTGGTTCACAAACTTCATAGCAAGTCCACATAGTATAATTGTCTAAACTGCCGTTAGTAAAAAACGCTTTAATATTATTACATGCCAAAAATGTAGTATTTACTCTAGCGAATGTCTTTTGAATAAGAGAAATTAGCTTGTCTTTAATAAGGTGATGTGGTAAGGTTGTATCTAGTGTAGAAAAGTCATAAGTGCTTATTGATGAAACTTGACCGTTACTGAAAATGTTATCAATAACGTCAAACCAATGCATTAAATGGTAATGCCTTTAGTATATACTGGCCCAGACACTTAAAATTGACGACTGTGCATGTTTCTCATATCTAGTACATAATATTCCATACACTTACAAGTTACGATTGCCTCATGGATGGTGTGTTTATGAGTGCATGGTTATTTAGTTTTTTTATTTAACAATATTGTGGTGTGTATGATTGTGATGGTTCAACGTTTTGTTAAACGGTAATTGTCTTTACGGGAACATTACTTTCATTCTGTATTTTAAATACCTCCTTTTGTATTGTACCGTTGACTTACTGGAACATACCATGGACCTATTGTATTGTATTGTACTGTTGGTTAACTGCAGCATACCATTGTATATATCGTGTTCGGCGATTTTCAAATGTCTCATTTCATACTCTTTTTATTTCTAATGCTAGTGCCTGCACCACTACAGACATCTCCAAATCTTTAAATTTGTATCTTACTGCCGTCAAACAATATTGTGCTAAATCGTATGACACCTGGGATAACAAATTTAATTTTGTCAGTTAAACTTTCAGGAGACGTTCTTGATAAAATGTGCAATATACGTCAAGTTTTATTTATAAGTACTCGTACTTTTGACTTTTCCACACTATATAAATGTTTACCACACAGCCTTATGCACAATCCTATCAAAGACAAGCTTATTCCTCGTTTTAAAAATCTGTCACCAGAGAAAATACTACAAGTTGGCATGTAACAACATTGAAGCGTTTTGGGGCAATTACACTATGTGGACTTCCCACGAAGTTTATGAAGCACTTATTTTTCTATTAGACAATATTTTTGTCAGTGTACGTAACTACCGTTTATAGACTAATTGTTGTTTGTTGTATACCTATGAGTGCAAACTGTACCTCTTGTTGCAGATTTAATTTTGGATTGCTATGAAAGAGATTTCATGCTGAGTTGTTCACAAAGTACTCAGGCAGATGTAATTAAAGCCTTCGCTGACACCTATCGGTATCTAATGACATATTGAACATTGACAACCCATTCGTTTCTACTGCGGTACACACCATCTAGCGTAAAGAACGTCAACTCAATAAAGCTAATATTTCTGATACTGTCGCTTCATTTCTTGATTAACATCTCTCTGTTGAAAATGGAGAAATAATTAACAAACTCTATAACAAGAGAGAATATTTTAATTTTAATAATGTAATTGTCTCGACTTATATGAAGATGTTCATGAACTTCTAATGGTGCTCTATGTTTCTCAATTCGTTTGTCTTTGTGATCGGACCAATGCCGTTTTTGGTTTAAATCTTGACTTGTCATACTCTTAATGTTTTTTTCTCTTATTGCTATGACTTCTGCCAAGTCAAGTGATCATTTACATTGTGACTTTCTTGACTTATTCCTATTATTATTCATATAAACATGATCATATTTGTGCTATTTTTATATTTCCTATTAATGTCGTCTTATTTGTCTGAGAACATAACCTTGCGGGAAATTCTCTGTTTACCGGTGAGGTTTGATGCACTCTAGAACCTGGTTTAAACACCCAGCGGCCTTTTTGTCACTGACCGTCGCAAGAGCTGTATTGTCAACCCATTTGTGATTGTGATGTCACAAGTCTTGCTTTTTTAACATTGTAATTGTTGTTTACGTTACTGCGTGTTTTTCGCTGTCTGTGGTCTGCAAAAGCTATTTTTCCCATTTTTTTCGACATTTATAAATTATTCTATGGAATTGCATGTCATGCAAAGGGCCGCCATTATTACAAAACAAACACGTTGTATAACAAGTGCAAATACAGCGATAGTGTAAATATGGCAAAAATTACATAGATTAATAACACATACTCCACTTTCAGCTTCCAAGTAATGGTCGTGCAAGTGTCTTTTATTAATAATTTTTTAATTATTTTTAAGAATAGTCCTAAACGTGCCTGCATGCTTGAAGCGTTTCCATAACAGTACTAATACAGATTGCATCCAATATTCTGTGTTGTGGGCAATACAATCGCGATTAGCTGTATGCCATTCTATCTTTTTTGCAGACAAATTTGAATCTGGAACTTGTCATTCTGAAACTTCTTTCACAATTATGCCATATGTTTTTACAAGTAACGAGATGAAATGCGTCTCTTTAGAATTATATTGGCAATGTTTTGGTGAAAATCATATTTTCAATTGTGAATAACTCTATTTTATTTTATAACTGTTAAGTTTTAATTTAAAACTAATTAAATTTAGTCGCGTGTGTGTCCTCCGAGACCTAGGTATTCTTTCGTAATTTAAAAATCGGGAATTCAAGAATTTCATAATAAATTTGTTTTAGTTCCTGCTGATAAAGCAGCTAATAATGTAATTATTGTTTGACGCTACATTACGTCAATGTTTTATCTATCGATCTCAGTAGACTAATTCATATACTCCAGTTCATTCTACTGAGGATGATGTATTTACCACACATATCACTCGGTGTACTTCTTTCAAGGCTGGGTTGACGAAAAGCATAACAAACTCCCAACTATGTACTGGATTCCTAAATTACAGAAAATTCCGTATAAGGCCCGCTTTATTTCGAATTCTAGTGCCTGCACCACCACAAACATATTCAAACGTTTAAGTTCTTGTCTTAATGTCGTTAAAGACCACGTTAAACAATATTGTGATAAAACTTATGAAACTCGTTTATAGACAAATTCTTGGTATCACTAACTGTGCACCCCTTGTCGCAGATTTGTTTTTATATTGCTATATATTGCTATAAAAGTGATTTCATGTTGAGTCTTTCACCAGATAACCAGGAAGATGTTATTGAGGCCTTTAATGACACCTCTCGGTATCTAGATGACATATTAAACACTGACAGCCTTTTCTTTCCTACTATCGTTAATAATATATACCCTAAAGAACTTCATGTTAAATGTCAACCCTTTTGTGTATGTGATGTCATTTGTATTTATTATTACTTTTGCCTTCTCGTTTGTCTGTTTGCGTGTTTGTTTTTGTGTTTTGAGGTTGACTGTCATTCTTGAATGCTACTTTTCCTGTCCGATCTTTTTATATTTCTTAACAAAGCTAATATTTCCGATACTAACGCTTCTTTTCTTGATTTACATCTCTCTATTGAAAATGGTGAAATAATTAGCAAAATATATGACAGGAGAGATGATTTTATTTTTCATATTGTTAATTATCCCTATTTAGATGGAGATGTTCCCCGAGCAACTTCTTATTGGGTCTATGTGTCTCAACTTATTCGTTTTTAGGTGCAACTACTATGGTTGTTCGGTACGATTCTGGATACATCCTGAGATGTTTATTATATTTGTAATGTGTTTCTTGATTTAGTTTTGTTTACACTGTATTGTCTATTTGGGCGATGAAGACATGATAATAGCGAGGATTGTGCGCATATAAAATCGATTCAAGCTAACCAGTAGACCTTATTGCTTACTGACACAAATCGGTAAACCTGTCTTCACCACCCTTTCTGTTGTTTTTTGTCTCCTTCATTGTATTTTCAAGTCCTTGTTTGTAGTACAGTGCGGACCTAAGACGCCATTGCGTTCGGACGCTGTGGTTTCTATAGGACCCTATATCTCATTTTTCTAGAGTTTGTACTCGAGTTGAGGACTTTAATATTCGTAATCTTAGTACAACTAAAAATCTACTCCATCAGGGTTACCATTACCATAAACTTCGTGAAACCTTTGCAAAATTGTATTATCGTATTTTTTCAAATATAAAAGTAATTTAAAAACTCTTCTGCGACAAGGACTATCACAACCTGACTTCTTCGTAAGACCTTTGGTCATGATCACTTTCATACTATCTTTGTTAAACTTGTTAAAATGTTTATTAAAAGATAACCTAATCATTTTGCAATGCACTGAATGCTTGGTGGTGGAGCCATTTACAGTTCGCCACTATGCATTCCTCTTTGATTGTGCGATGACCGGACAGGCTGTCGTCCCTATGATGACGTCTACCTAAAGCTCAAAAGGACGGTGACGTTTGATGTTTGTCTGCAGTCTTGTCTTGTCGTGCCCTCAATGGTTTATTCTCTTGTTGCTCTGGCTTCTGCTAAGTCATTGAGTACCTTCTTTGTGGCTTTCTAGGCTATTGTTTTTTATATTTATAAATATATACGAGCATCTTTGTATTTTACTTATATTGCCTATTAATGCTGCCTTATTGGTTAGAGAATAGTTCATTGCGGGAATTTCTTTATTTACACTGTCCCGTTTTATTGGGTTGACGTAAGTGTGAGGTCTGGTAAGTGTGCGGTCTGGTGCACCCTATAACCTGGTTTAATCCCCAGTGTCCCTTTTTGCCACTGACCGTTTCAAGGCAGTCCTATTGTCAACCCTTTTGTATTTGTGATGTCTTATTTGGCCTTTTATTCATCTTTACATTTGTTCTTTGTTTCTGTGTGTGTTTGTGGTTGACTGTCGTCCTGCTGCTTATTGGGCGCGGCTCCAAATAGCGGGCTGCCGGCAACACATATCTATATCATGGCAGCCCTAAACATGTTTCACAAAAGAGGGCATGGCCCATAAGCCAAATACCCTTAAAAAAGCCCCTATAGGCTTAAACAAAAGATGAATCCCCAATAGGCTAAAACAAAATAGGGCATGGCCTATCAGCCTTATATCCTTAGTGAAGCCCTAAAAGGCCTAAATAAAATGTTTATTCAAAACTCTAATTCAAAAGTAAAATGTTTCTTTACTTAATCATCTTTTCGAAAGTTAACAATAATGTGCACGACCGAACTAGGCATGATGCACCAACAATAAACCCCAAAAGGCTTAATATTTAATGCTGTAATCCCGACCCTGGGAAACAGTGGTTATTATTACATTGAAATTTACTAATTATAAAATTGTTAATTGTCATTAAATTTGATTCCACTGAATTGAAGGATTCGCTGACGGCCATATGGCAGCAATCAAAATGAAATTTTGATAATGCAACAGAGCAGCAATCAAAATAAAATTTTGATAATGCCACCGCCAAAAAAAATACTTTTGGCAAAAGCGAATCGCGACAGTTTCTCAGAATTAAGAATTAAAAGTATTATTATAAATAATCATTATTATTAATATTAGTATTATTGTTATTACTGGTTTGTGTATGTAGGGTACATGTATCTCAAATATCTATTAAAATGTATTTATCTATTTATTTATTTATATATTTATTCATTGATATATGTTATGCATTTAGCTAATTATATATTTATTCATTCATATACATGTATTTATGAACGTATTGATGAATAATGTTTTTATAATGGTTATTATTATTATTATATATATATATTCTTTTGTATTTATTTATTTATTTATGTGTTTATTTTTGTTATTTTTTATTTTGTAACATTATGTAATATCTCATTAGTAAAGCTGATGCTTTGTCTTTTCTTAGCACTATTGCTATTATTATTCCTATTAACATTATTGTTAATGATGTTATTATTGTTTTATTATTAATAATAATGTTATTATTATACATTTTATTATATTATTGTTATTGTTATTGTTACTATATTATTATTATATTATATGAATAGTAATACTGTGTATTTTTTTTTTTTTTTAACTCATACTCAACACGAGCGCATATAATTTTATAATTATTAATATTATTATTAAACTATTTTATTTCACCCCGTGTGGTTCCGGGGGCCCCGTTTGGTTCCGGGGCAAAGAATAGGCCCACTGCAGATCACGTTGCAGGGGTAGGCAGAGGGGTAGACCCCCCCCAAATTCATGTTCATTTTATTATGTTTTGTTCATGCATATTAAAGGTCTTCATCTTGACCCCTGCATTGTTTCAGGTGCCATCTCGCTCAAATCACTAAAGCAGTGGCAGGAAAACAATAAAACGTGGCTCCAGCGTAAATGGAGTGTCTATAATAGAATTTTCAGCAACTCTGCAGTTCTGCAGGTGCAAGGTTCTAGGCCCATTCTCCATATTTTATCTCGATGTACATGGAGGATGAGCCTGGCATGTTCATTCATGTTAGGCGCCATATAATCTTTCATGTGTTGGTGAGCCTTAACACCCAATTCAATTCAATTACTACTTTATTTTAAAATATTATTTATTTATTTATTATTATTTATTTTTATTATTATTATTATATTTTTTCTTTCCAATTTTATTGATTTATTACTTCATACAGTTATTATTACTATTATATTATTTGTTATTGCTATTAATTGGAAAACCTGTACTGCCCTACAAAGAAATATAAAAAGATCGGACAGGGAAAGATGAGTGCTTCACAAACTTCATAGCAAGTCCGTATAGTATAATTGTCTAAACTGCCGTTAGTAAAAAACGCTTTAATATTATGACATGTCAAAAATGTAGACAAACAAGAAGGCAAAAGTAACAATAAATGCATACGACATCAAAATTATCTCTTGTCATATATTTTGCTAATTATTTCACCATCTTCAATCGAGAGATCTAAATCAAGAAAAGAAGCGTTATTATCCGATATATTAGCTTTGTTAAGGTGAAGTTCTATAGATTAAATAGTATTAACCATAGTTGGAAAGAAAGGGTTGTCAAAGTTCAATATGTCATCCAGATACCGAGAGGTGTCATTAAAGGCTTCAATAACATCTGCCTGGGTATCTGGTGAAAGACTCAACATGAAATCTCTTTCATAGCAAAATGAAAACAAATCTGCGACAAGTTGTGCACAGTTTGTACGCATAGGGATACCAAAAATTTGTCTATAAACGGTGGTTCCATACCGGACGAAAATATTACCTAATAGGAAGATGAGTGCTTCACAAACTTCATAGCAAGTCCACATAGTACAGTTGTCTAAACTGCCGTTAGTAAAAACCGCTATAATATTATTACATGCCAAACATGTAGTATTTTCTCTATTGAATGTTTTTTGAATAAGAGAAATTATCTTGTCTTTAATAAGGTGATGTGGTAAGATTGTAGATAGTGTAGAGAACGAAATATAAAAAAGATCGGACAGGGAAAGTAGCATTCAAGGAGGACAGTCAACCTCTAAACACAGAAACAAACACACAGACAAAAAACAAGAAAGCAAAAGTAAAAATAAATGCAAACGACATCACAAACACAAAAGAGTTGACAATAGGCTGACAATAGGGCTACCGCCTTGGGACGGTCAGTGGCAAAGTAGGCAAAATAAAAAAATCCCCGTCATGATCTAATCTCTAACCAACAAGGCAGTATCAATAGGCAATATAAGTAAAACACAAATATGACAACATTTGCAATCTACTGACGTATACAGCTTAAGAGCCATTAGCTGTCTCAACATATTCAGTAGTTAGTACTAAATAATCTGCATAGTGTTTCTCTTACGGGAATTCTTCATTGGTCCGTTATCATACTCTTTTCGGTGGACTGTTTCATGAGATTCCTTGATGTAATGAATCTAAGAGATGATTTATCCTTCATTTCATCTTTTTCTGACTTGATCTCCCAATATAACATACTGATGTGTAAACAGGGCGTTAAGCCGTATGTAACTAGCACAACGTCGTTTCAATACAATATAAAAATGGGATTATGTTCCCTTGTTTATAGATTATCTGTTTTCTTTCGTTTAACAGAATGTTGTTTTCCCAGAGAAAGTCGACGTTATTGTAAGTGAGTGGATGGTAAGTATACCTCTGTTAGGATAACTGATATTGTTTCCTGAAAACAAACAATTATAAAACAACAGACAGATCTGTAAACGATTACAAATGCCACACAAATAAAAATACTAGCAAATATAAAGCACGTACAACCAGGCTTTCTTTAAAGAGGGTAGGTGGAGTATATCACGTTAAATGCCTTTAATAGGCATATACGCCTTTATACTGGATATCACGTGCTTTATTATATTTTATCGTTTGTAACATATACCAATATAATTTGCCGGTAAAGAATTTTCAGTAATTTCTCCTGTGATATTACTGTACATTTCAGTGATTGAACAATGGCTAATGGGATCGTTACAACTAGACAAAGCACACGTCGAGTAGGGTTACTTACCAGTAGATATAAATGTCGAACAGGAATAAAAGATAAAGCACATGTCGAGTAGGGTGACTTACCAGTTGATATAAAAGTCGAACAGGAATAAAAGATAAAGCACACGTCGAGTAGGGTGACTTACCAGTTGATATTAATGTCGAACAGGAATAAAAGATAAAGCACACGTCGAGTAGTGTTACTTACCAGTTGATATTAATGTCGAACAGGAATAAAAGATAAAGCACACATCGAATAAGGTGACTTACCAGTAGATATACAAGTCGAACAGGAATAAAAGATAAAGCACACGTCGAGTAGGGTGACTTAAAAGTTGATATTAATGTCGAACAGGAATAAAAGATAAAGCACACGTCAAGTAGTTTTACTTACCAGTTGATATTAATGTCGAACAGGAATAAAAGATAAAGCACACGTCGAGTAGGGTGACTTACCAGTTGATATTAATGTCGAACAAGAATAAAAGTTAAAGCACACGTCAAGTAGGGTTACTTACCAGTTGATATACATGTCGAACAGGAATAAAAGATAAAGCACACGTCGAGTAGGGTTACTTACCAGTAGATATAAAAGTCGAACAGGAAAAAAAGATAAAGCACACGTAGAGTAGGGTTACTTACCAGTTGATATAAATGTCGAACAGGAATAAAAGATAAATCACACGTCGAGTAGGGTTACTTACCAGTTGATATAAATGTCGAACAGGAATAAAAGATGAAGCACAAGTCGTGTATGGTTACTTACCAGTAGATATAAATGTCGAACAAGAATAAAAGATAAAGCACACGTCGAGTAGGGTTACTTACCAGTTGATATAAAAGTCGAACAGAAATAAAAGATAAAGCACACGTCGAGAAGGGTTACTTACCAGTATATATAATGTCGATCAACAAATGTAGCATTCAAGGGTCACAGTCAACCAAAATAACGCATAGTAACAAACAACAATTACAACGATGACATCACAAACATAAACTAGTTGACAATAGGGCTACCGCATTGGAACGGTCAGTGGCAAAAAGGGTCGCTGGTGGTTTAAACCAGGTTTTAGGTCGCATCACCCTATTGTCTTCTCAGTAAAGCGGGACAGTGTAAATAATGATATCGCCGCCAGGTTATATTATTTTACAAACGATGCAGCATTAATAAGTATAACATATACATGATCATGTCTTGCATATATGAATATAAAACACTAAAGCATAGAAAGCCACAATGCGAGTACATTATATTTTTAAGCAATACGGTTTTGCTTATGGGATATGGTTGTATAGGATATAATAAGATGTATATAACGGAAGTATAAACACACAAAAAAAGTGAATAACTGAAAATGATAAAGATGAAAAGAGAGAATTCCTCCATCCCTGATAAAGCATATATGTAACTAATATCAGCCATAATTATCGTGCATTATCATGATTATATTGCCGATTATTAAATATTTGTTTGTGTTATTAATGATTGTATTTCATGGCTACTGTTTGTAGTTTATATCTATAAGTATTTCATCTCATTTCTACAGTTTACTAAACGTATCAATAATTATTGTATTTCATTGCTACTGGCTGTTGTATGAAACTGTAATTATTGTATTTCAGTGCTATTATTTGTTGTATGCATCTATACCTATTGTATTTCATTGCTACTGTTTGTTGTATGAATATGTAGTTATTGTATTTCAGTGCTATTATTTGTTGTATGCATCTATACCTATTGTATTTCAAAGCTACTTACTTATACTTATATTGCCTAATAACGAATATACCTTCGCGGGGCTATCTTTAGTTGCACTTTATCATTGTATTGGGAAGACATATGATAATATGAGTTAAACCAGGTTTTTGGGTGCACATGACATATGATAAGAGTGAGTTTAACCCCGCCACCTTCAGCCTTTTTTACCACTGACCGTTCCAAGGCGGTAGCTTTATTGTCAAAGCTTTTATGTATTTCGTGTTTTTACATCTTTGTAATTATGGTTTGTTTCAATGAGTGATGTTGCTTGAATGTGGTTATTGAATGCTACATTTCCTGTTTAACTTTTATATCTATTGTTACTGTTTGTAATATGAATCTATAACTCTTGTATTTCAGGGCTATTGTTTGTTGTATGAATCTATGTTACCCTCTGTGATTCAGTGTAGGGATCAATGGTTGTAAAAGGTATGTACTCATTGTTTTGTTTATTATCTGCGTCTAGTAATCGAAAAGAAATTTAATCCAGAAACAGAACATTTAATTTAGATTTAATTTAATTTAATTTAATCCCTTGTCTTACTTCGTTATTGCTTCGGTTGTTGTCTTATTTGTCAGAGGTTGGTATTCATGACTATTGCAGAGTGAGACTGTATGCACACAACACTTAAGAGTGACATTTGTCAGAGTCAGGTATTCATGACCATTGCAGAGAGAGACTGCATACACACAACACTTAAGACAGACATTTAGCCATGACGATTGCAGAGTGAGAATGTATACACACAATACTGAAAAGAGACATTTAGCCATGACGATTACAGAGTGAGACTGCACATAAACAACAATTAAAAGTGACATTCATCCATGACGATTGCAGAGTTAGACTGTATACACACAAAACTTAAGAGAGACATTTAGCCATGCTGATTGCAGAGTAAAACTGTATACACACCACATTAAAGAAAGACATTTAGCCATGACGATTTCTGAGTGAGACTGTATATGCACAACACTTAAGAGAGACATTTAGCCATGACGATTGCAGAGTGAGACTGTGCACACACAATACTTAAGAGTGAAATTTAGCCATGACGATTACAGATTGGGACTGTATACACACACAACACAATAGTGGCATTTGTCAGAGTCTGGTATGCATGACCATTGCAGAGTGAGACTGTATACACACAACACTTAAGAATGACATTTAGACATGACGATTGCAGAGTGAGACTGCATACACACAACACTTAAGGGTGACATATGCCCGATTCTTGTATTCATGACCATTGCAGAGTGAGACGATATACACACCACACTTCAGAGAGACATTTAGACATGACGATTGCTTAATGAGACTGTATACACACAACACTTAAGAGTGACATTTAGCCATGAAAATTAAATTGCAGAGTGAGACTGTATACACACAAAACTGAAGAGTAACATTTAGACTTGATTTTAGAGTGAGACTGTATATACACAATTTAGACTTGACGATTTTAGAGTGAGACTTTATATACACACCACTTGAGAGTGACATTTGTCAGAGTCTGATATTCAGGACCATTGCAGTGTGAGACTATAAAAAGTATACACAACACTTAAGAGTGACATTTAGCCATGTCGATTGCAGAGTGAGACTGTATACACACAACACTTAAGATAGACATTTGGCCATGACCATTGCAGAGTGGGACTGTATGCACAAAACACTTAAGAGAGACATTTAGCAATGATCATTGCAGAGTGAGATTGTATACACACAACACTTAAGAGAGACATTTGGCAATGACCATTGCAGAGTGAGACTGTATACACACAACACTTAAAAGAGACATTTAGCCTTGACGAGTGCAGAATTAGACTGTATACACACAACACTTAAGAGTGACATTTATCCATGACGATTGCAGTTTGAGACTGTATAAACACAACACCTAAGAGATACATTTAGCCATGGCGATTGCAGAGTGAGACTGTACACACAACATTGAAGAGTGACATTTAGCCGTGACGATTGCTGAGTGAGACTGTATACACACCACACTTAAGAGTGACATTTAGCCATGACGATTGCAGAGTGAGACTGTATACACACAACACTTAAGAGTGGCATTTAGCCATGACGATTGCAGAGTGAAACTGTATACACACAACACTTAAGAGTGATGATTAGCCATGACGATTTCAGAGTGGGACTGTACACACACAACACTTCAGAATGACAATTAGCCATGGCGATTGCAGAGTGAGACTGTACACACACAGCACTGAAGAGTCACATTTAGCCATGACGATTGCAGAGTGAGACTGTATACACACAGCACTTAAGAGTGACATTTAGCCATGACGATTGCAGAGTGAGACTGTATACACACAGCACTTAAGAGTGACATTTAGCCATGACGATTGCAGAGTGAAACTGTATACACACAACACTTAAGAGTGATGATTAGCCATGACGATTTCAGAGTGGGACTGTACACACACAACACTTCAGAATGACAATTAGCCATGGCGATTGCAGAGTGAGACTGTACACACACAGCACTGAAGAGTCACATTTAGCCATGGCGATTGCAGAGTGGGACTGTACACACACAACACTTCAAAATCACAATTAGCCATGACGATTGCAGAGTGAGACTGTATACACACAAGACTTAAGAGTGACATTTAGACATTCACGGTAATCGTAGGTATTGACCCTTATAGGAAGAGTCTTATTTGCTTTTTACTTGACCTATTTAGCGTGGGTCGTACTGGCACCATATTTCTTTTTTATAGGATCATTTGTGAACTGAAGTGTGTCCCAGAAGTACATAGTAGCACATTAGAAGTTACAATGTGACAGTTATGTTATACAAATATATATATATTATTCAAACATCAGGAATTACGCCCAACAGTTCAAATGGAAATATATACACATATACATATAGATAGGAAACGAGGCATTCAAGGACGACAGTCAATCACAAACACATACAAAAACAAAGAACAAAGAATGAAAGGCCTAATATGACATCACAAACAGAAAAGGATGGACAATAGGGCTATATGAAAATAAATATTTCCCATTTAATGAAAATCAGTATTATTTGAAAGTCATTTTCAAGATCATCTGTATAATTTTAAGTTACTAGTTAAACAGTATTGGTCAACTAGGTAGTATATTTTTAAAGTAATAATCCTAAGTAACGATAAATACATATTTATTTTTGTGGATAAAAATAGAGAAAACTGCTAATTTAAAATAAATATGGTCTCTTCTTTTAAAAATCTTACTAATGACAACTGACAGTTTCTTTAATAAATTATTGTTTTCTGTTGTCAAAAGTTCAGTACCTTTTGTTATGTTTGGTATTATTTACTAGCATCATGATAATTTATAGTGAACACTCCAATACAACGGAAATTCGCCTTCTAGTGTATTACAAAGCTGGCATGTTCTTTTGGATAATGATAGTTCATTTCTAACCTATGACTAAGGACTCTTGGTCTTGTAAATAAGTCTACATTTCCTTATATTAAGAACACGTTTATCAAGATAATTGTTCAACCTGTAATCAGATATTTTACGTATGTTTTTATGTTTATTTTTAAAATAACATAATCTTAACCGTTCTCCATAATGCTTTGTTTTATAGAATGGACTGATGTTACCTTCTTTTGCAGCTCTTTATCTGGCACCATTCTCGGACAACGATTATGCAAACAGGTACATGTTTTTAAAACAACTGTGGATAATGAATTAACACATATGTTCATTATTTCAATGGTGCATATATCAAAGGATTATCTCAGTCTCACTTATGTGGTGACCTGATCTACAAACTTCGTAAGAGCCTTAGGTTTGATTTGTCTCATACACAATTTATAACAAAAAGATAGGACTGCAACGCCAGCATACTTATTGATTATGCAGGTCGCCAAGATCCTGTCCTTTTTAATGATTGTACGATAACCAAAAATATTGGGGACGTCTACCTAATTCCTGAAACGAACGGGAACGTTTGATGTATCTTCAATCCTTTCCTTTTAAATACCACTATGGATGCATTCTCGTGTAATAATTATATTTCTATGACCTGTCAGTTCTTATGTGAGTGTATGAAAACAACAATGCCGTACAAGAGTTACCGAATAGTGTCCCAAATATATGGATGTTTAGCTTACTATTTAGTTGTTCAGTGACATACACACATACTTATAGGTATATGTGATCATGATTTCTTTGATGATATAGGTTTCAGTAAATACTGAAAAAGAAGCAACAAACACAAACAAGGGAGAAAAGTAGCAGACTAGTATTTATTGAGTCTGTCTGTTTATGACAGGTTATATAATGTGAAACACTTCTCTAGTCCCTAGCACCGACGTAAGCGGTATTCTACTTTAAAGCCACACAGGTTGGGATTTATCACCCCAAATGACAAGTAAATAATAACAGAAGTAATTTGTAGTCGACACAGCAAAAAACAAAAGTTCGATTCCCAATAAATGTAAACAAATATATCAACGGTTTATTTATTTTTTCAGGGTGCAATTCCAACTATTAGAAAACAAATAGTTCCAGTACTTACCGTGATTTTTCATAAATGTATGAATATTTGCTTTAAATCGTCTGCTTTTTCAATCTATTTCAGATTAGAATGTTGGTCAGCTGTACGATCTGTCTATAAATTGGCAATGGAATCCATGAAATCATATGCACAACAATGTATAGCTAGTAAGCTTTTCCAAGCTACTAAATCAGTACTAATCTATATATGCATAACAATGTATAGACAGTAAGTTTCTCCAAGCTACAACTGCAGTACTTATCTACGTGTGCACAACTATATAATTTAGTAGAGTTATTTCGTTCAATAAAAAAACACTCAACACGTTAAATTATCTCTTTGAAATACAATACTTTAGATGTGATACTTGCTCATGTTTCCGTCTCTTAATTTTATAAATCGAGACGGAAGGACGATACGTCAAACAATAGAAATCGACTGTTCATTAAAATTCATTTGTTTTCAAAATTTAAATCGCGAATTCCATGATGTTTAAATCATTTTTATCTGTTTTCAGAGCACGTGCATGTCAGTTGTCTGCCACCAGAGTGTGTACAATTCCACGCACATCAAATATGCAAGTTTGATCTGAAATGTGTCACTCTAGATGAAATACAGAACGTCCAGGTACAACTGGATATGCTTTCATTATTTCACTGTGTTAGTTCAGCTATTTCTCATGTTTGTTGTTTAAAATATACTGATGTATTTGTAATACGTTTGACCAGTTGCTGGTTTTGACACCATGCAGTCCATGTTTTGTTACAATTAAAACAAAATTTCTTTTTATTAAAAACAAACAATTATGACCTATTTAAGAACTCAAATAATTATAACACCAATATGTCCCGTTTAAAACATTTAGTTACATTATGATATGTTTTGTTTTATTTTCAAAGCAAAACCTTTTTATTTACATCTGAAATAAATGATATACATGAAGGACATTGTATATATGTAGATAATTAATGGTGTCACCAAAATGGAGAATTTTCATATTTATGTTGATGTATAAACGCGTCCCCCTTTTTTTACATTTTCAGTTTTATATTTTCAATGTAGAAAATAACAATATAGGAATACATCACGGGCCCGTGCAGATACGAATTCGATATCTTGCAAACAATAACCCACGTTTAGTATAATGCTTGAAATAATCATTTAGTTTCCGTTTTGTGTACATTTGTATTAGTATATTGTGTGCATATGTATATTTGTATATTGTGTGTATATTTATATTTGTATATTGTGTGTATATTT
Organism: Cyrtodaria siliqua; assembly: GCA_037043455.1. NCBI lineage: Eukaryota > Metazoa > Mollusca > Bivalvia > Adapedonta > Hiatellidae > Cyrtodaria > Cyrtodaria siliqua. The sequence continues at coordinate 33,155 of JAWPHD010014052.1, forward strand.
ATATTTGTAGATCGTTAGTTTCTGAAAGAAGGTGTTTTGTCCAAACACACACCGTGGAACGATTTGGTCTCATAATTGTTGACACTCATCGTTAATCAATAACAAACACCATTGTTTGGTAAAGTGTTTTGGATTTTCTTTGCTGTATTTACAGAGAGAGTTCACATTCCAATAGTTAAGACACACACAGATCCATGGTTTCACCACTGGTTTACTGTTTGTTTGCTGTATTTACAGAAAGAGTTCGCATTCCAATGTTTTGGACATACACAGATCCATGGTTTCGCCACGTGGTTTATTGTCGGGTTTCCAGAGAGTATTAGCCTTACCACATCGCCTTATTCAGAGTAAGGATTAATGACGTAAAACTCCATTTCGTTATATGATAAACGCATTTCAGTCCTATGTATCCTACATGTATAATACATATTACATGTATAAGTAGATATACAAGTCCAACAGGCAATGTAGCATTCAAGGACCAGTCAACCAACAGCATGCATAGAAACAAACAACAATTACAAAAATGAATAAAAGGCAAGATATGACATCACAAACATAAAATGGTTGACAATAGGTCTACCGTCTTTGAAAGTTCAGTAGCAAAAAACTGTCGTATCAAATAGGAAGTGGACTAATGCATCATAAACTTTATGTAATGAATGACTTAATATAATAACGATTTTAGTCAAATAGTAACATGACGACTTCACAACCGCATCATTTGATGAATTTCTGTTAAATTGCATTAATTAGTACAAGCTTTGTTACCTATACTCTAACGACAATTGAAAGTAGTAGTAGGTATGCGCATAAATACAATTACCATTAGTGGTGTAACCCTACGTATACGTAATACAAGTGTGTTGAAATGGAAATTTAGTTTTAGAATTCCCTTGTTTAAATCTGCAACCACGTGACAACTGTGCAGATTTTCTGGTATTGCCCATCTCACCACCTGTTTACCATTACGCGGTCCGAGTATTAACTTTCATACCCCATCCAACCCCTTCTCCAAGAAGCGAAAACGGGGTTGGCTGGGGTATGAAATACACCTAAATTTCGGTTTCAAAAGTTTGCATATTGTAAAATTAAAACATTTAACAGGTAATTTTCAACAGGTTATCGCATTTTGTTCAACAAAAAATGTTTTTAAACATGTTTTATTGTCAAAATATCCGTTATAATATCCTGCTAATATAAGCGTTCCCATCGTCTGAGTAAGCGATGTGTAAATAGTATACTATCAGGTTTTAGCTCAAAGTTAGAGGAACACATGTAACAAACGTTGTCAATCATAAGAGACTGATTGAACCATATAAACATAAAAACTCGTAAACAAGGCCATAAAGCGCTCACATGTTAATTATGATACAAGTTGAGTGTTCACTGCTTGTATGGACAGTATATTGTTTGTTAGCGATATATTGTTTCTTGGCGATATATTGTAAGTCAGTATATATAGCTCAAAGGATAAATATAATGGACAATTAAATAATAAAATAATCAATTGCTTTACTGTGTTCTGACCCAAGAGTCGCTATTTGCACACTCTTTAATGATTATAAATGTCAATTAGATTATTTGTGCCAAACAGCAATGCTATTGGCTGAGCATTTACTGAGAAGAGTTTTAAATGTTCCCCTGTGTATATTATTTTTCAGATTCTTGGACATTAAGATGACGTATCAAGTAGGAAGTGGACCAATGAATCATAAACACTATTTAATGAATGACGGTATCACGTGACATATAGTAAATATTGAGTCAAATCCTAACATGTAAACTTCACACCGACATCATGACAATTGTTTGGTTAGATCTGCACTGTGTTTCCATAACGTTTGTATTATTATCGTCAAAATGATGTTTATAAAAGTTTACATCTTATAATAACCTCTCATGAACAAACTCAATAAAACCGAGTCTGCTACTTTTCTTTCTAGATTGTGTGGATCACCTTTCAGTATATATTTATAAAAAAATCGAGACAAAACTACATGTTATTCCTTAATCGTCAACAAATGAACTTTTACAAGACATTCACATTTCCTTCAACATTTTATTTACGTTTATGAGTCTGCATTTGTGCGAATATATTACTTATTGTTCTGCTCAACTACCATGTTTGGTCGCCCTGATAATACAAAACATCAATTAAGTTACACTTGTGTCAATAGAAATGTTCATTACCATCAACAACCCCGGCACTTTTCATACCCCAAGATAGACATCAAATGCCGGTACCATTGTCATAGATTGTATGACGTATTGACTCGACTTACGACTCCCATGGGACCATTTGTTAAATTTGTTTTTGGCCAATATAACTATTACTGTGCATATACTTATTTTAAAAGATCCTTATGTTGATATTTTTTCAATAGTTTATTTTCGAAAGCGTTACTCTAGGTCTCATGGTCGTAGATGGAATGGAAATTTCGAACGGAAATCACATGTAACAATGTCAGTCGCTAATCTATATACCAGTTTTAAATAGTATGAAAAGCACTGTATTCTTTCTCGTGTTACTTCTTTGTCCATTTCGTGGCTTAAGTTGATTGACGAGGAAGCAGAAGTTGATTCGTTCAGATCAGTTATATAATTCTCTTCCCTAATTCAAAGTAGATTAAGAAGTCAAACGGAAAATGTAGCAATTTAAGGACCACCGTCAACAACAAACATGTACGGAAGCCTATACGTACCTTTTGACTTACGACTTTTGACTTTTGACTTATGAAACATGTCTTTTGAAAAAGAGAAATGCGGAATATTTATTCAAGATGGAGGTCTACAGATTCTGAAAGGACAAAGAACGAGGCAAGTATTTAATTATTCTATTGATTGATATTTTGCAAAGTATATGAAGTAAGCTCGCGGTTTTCAAAGATCATTCAAGAACAATGAACAACAGGCAATTGACCAAGTCCGTCAGGTCTACGGGTTGTACCGATCAGATTCGACGGATAACTTGCAAATGAAAAGAAAAAGTTTTTTTTGTAAATTGTAAAGATTGGACTTATCAAACAATCAGTGGTGAGGAGAAATGGCAGTTTCTATTGCCAATGCTATGAACTTGTTAATGCTGAAGAAAATTCCTAGGTTGTTCTTATAAGCTCATGTCAAATTTGTTAAACATAAAAGCAATTTTTGATAATTTGTTCCATGATTTTTTTTGTTCCAAATTACAGAATGCTAAAATTGAGAAAAGAACAGAAAGACACAAAGGCTACAAATAACATTGTGGATGGCCAGAGTGCATCACCATAGGTACTTTCCGACAATTCACATCGCGTAGAGGCGGGGGGATTCGGATAGAAGAGGTCCAGCTGTAGTCTTTAACTGAAATGGGAATTAAGTTTTCTTCCCAAATGACAAGCATGTAAAGAAGGATAAAAATATCGGACAGGGAAAGCAGCATTCAAGGACGACAGTCAACCACAAAACACAAAAACAAACACGCAAACAGACAAATGAAAAGGCAAAAGTAATAAAAATGAAAACGACATCACAAACACAAAAGGGTTGACAATAGGGCTACCGCCTTGGAACGGTCAGTGGCAAAGTAGGCCACTGGGGGTTTAAACCGGTTCTAGGGTGCACCAAACCTCACACTTACCCTACTGTCATCCCATTAAAACAGGACAGTGTAAATAAAGAAGTTGACAAATCTGGTAATCTAGTGGATATGTTATAGAACAATTCAAAGACATAAAAAACCATGAATGGACAGAGCTGTAACGTTCACAAAAGGAAAATATAGTAAAGATAAGGAGCATATGGCTGAAAAAGACATAACAAAAAGGAGTTTAAGTCCGACTGTCTGTTGCAGTATTTTCTTCTGATAGACAATCAAGAACCAAACACGTAGAAATGAAGTATACCAGAGCGTCCATCTCAGCATACCCTGGAAGCATGAACTCAATATTAAGGACAGGTTGTTTTAGTAGTATAAGGTTATCCAGAGGTTGAGGACTACAATCCGTTGTAGGATGGGTTCTATATTTCATCTGTAGCAGTGAACAATAAACTCTTTATTGATATTAACGCAAATAAAGTAATTTTTAGTTTTTTCCTGAAATCACAGAAGTGTGCTATACTCTGTAGACAGAATGAAATACATGAATATGAAAACGAAGCATTGTGTTATAACAAATACCATAGCAGCGATAAATTGTTATACTTTGTATAAACATGGTGAAATTGTTGCTGCAGGAGTAAAGTTTACATATGTTCAGTGTCCTGGTGGATACAGAGCGTCAGTCGTTGTTGATAACACACTGTTTTCTTGAGGCATCAGTTCTAGTTATACTGTTGCTGTGGATAAAATTGAAACCGAGACAGTCGAGGTCGAGGATATTGTGGGACACAAAGATTCCAGGTGTAAAACCGCGTTAGATCAGCCTAAGGAATTTGCTATTGGTCCAAAAACACTTGTGCATCATGAACCAAAAAATAGTCCAAGTACATTTTCAGGCGTCCAGTGCATCTTTGCCTAATGATTTATATGCAGACAGTACTGTGTAATTTACCATTTATTTCCAGTAATTGGCGTACAATTCAAAATAGCTTAAGTCGTTAAAACATCAATTTTACAAATAAAAGGTGGCTTCAGACATGTGGGTATGAGATAGGATGAGAATGTTAAGGATTATTTGAATATATGTTGAACTTGTCTCAGTTTATAATTGTCTTAACATAGTAATTTTAGCATAAGTTTAGAAAAGAATACGAAAGCGACAAGTCATAAAAATAGATATAAAAGTCGAACAGGAAAAGTAGCATTTAAGGACGACGGTCAACCACAAACACACACAGAAACAAAGAACAACTTTAAAGAGAAATAAAAGGCTAAATGAGACATTACAAACACAAAAGGATTGACAATAGGGCTTCCGTCTTGGAACGGTCAGTGGCAAAAAAGCTGCTGGGGGTTTAAATCAGGTTCTAGGGTGCACCAAACCTCACATTTACCCTACTTCATTCCAATAAAACGGGACAGTGTAAATAAAGAAATCCCTGTCAGGAACTATTCTCTAACCAACAAGGCAGCATTAATGGGCAATATAAGTAAAACACAAAGATGCTCCTGAATATATAAATACAAAAAACCAATAGCCTAGAAAGCCACAAATGACTTGGCAAAAGCCAGAGCAACAAGAGAACAAACCATTGAGGGCACGACAAGGCAAGATTGCAGACAAACATCAAACGTCACCGTCCTTTTGAGTTTTAGGTAGACGTCATCATAGGGTCCACAGCCTGTCCGGTCATCCCTAAATTAAAGAGGAAAGCATAGTGGTGAACTGTAAATGGGTCCACCACCAAAATAGGTCCACCACCAAGCATGCAGAGCGTTGCAAAATGATAGGGTCATAACCTCTTTTGATAAACCTTTTAACAAGTCTTTAGTCACTAGTCAAAAGTCATTAATAATTAGTCACATTTCATTAGTCACAAGTCACTAGTCACAAGTCATTAGGCACAAGTCATCAGTCACAAATCACAAGTCATTAGTCACAAGTCAAGTCACAAGTCAAGTTTAACAAAGATAGTATGAAAGTGATGTGGAAGTCACAAGTCATTAGACACAAGTCACTTGTCACAAGTCATTAGTCACTAGTCACAAAGCACAAGTCACTTGTCAATAGTCACAAGTCATTAATCACAAGTCATTAGTCGCAAGTCATGAGTCACATGTAAGCCAATGTATAAAAATATTTATAGTGACTTTGACCAGTGTCAAAATGCAGGTAGCCATAAAAATAAATTGCTAAGTGAAATTAAAGAAAACTATAGTTTTATATTGGTCAGTAGATAGAAGGATGTTCTTTATCAAATTCGCTACCGGGGTTTGAACCCATGACCTTAGGTTCCTTCTGAGACAATTCCACCACCTAAGTTCTCAATAGCTATATATCAGTAAACTCAAAGTAGATATAAAAGTCGAACAGGAATTGTAGCGTTCGAGCAAAAACAATCAAAGAAATCCACAATAAGTGGAGATAATAGTCGAACAGGAAATGCAGCATTCAATGCACAAACACGCACAGAAACAAACAACAACTACAAAGAAGAATAAAAGGCAAGATATGATGCCGCAAATGGATTGACAATCGGGCTACTGTCTTGGAACGGTCAGTCGCATAAAAAGGCCGATGGGAGTTTAAACCAGGTTCTAGGGTGCATCAAACCTCACTCTTTCTCTATAGTTATCCTAATACAACGTGTTTAAATAAAGATATCCTCGCCAGGTTATACTCTCTAACAATCAAAGCAGCATTAATAGGCAGTATAAGTAAAACACATAAATGATCATGTATATATAATATAAAAAACAAAAGCCCAGAAAGCCACAAAGCAAGTACTCAATGAAGCAGTAGCCAGGGCAATAAAAGAACAAACCGTTAAGTGTACGACAAGACAAGATTTAAGACAAATATCAAACGTTACCGCCTTTAGCGGATTTAGGTAGACATCATCTTAGGGTCCACAATCTGTCCGGTCATCGCACAATCAAAGAGGAAAGCATATAGTGGCGAACTGTAAACGGGTCAACCACTGAACATGCAGTGTGTTGCAAAAGGATAGGCTCATAACCTCTTTGGATAAAGTTTTAACAAGTTTTATAAAGATTGTATGAGACTGAATATGACCAATGATCTTGCGAAGTTTGTAAATCACATCACCATATAAGTCGGGTTGTGCTAGTGCTTGCCGCAGATTACAACAACTACAAGCATAAACAAAAGGCACGGTATATGACATCACAACATAAATGGGTTGACAATAGGGCTACCACCTAGATCAGTGGCAAACAAATGTCACTGGGTATTTAAACCAGGTTTTACGTTGAAACAGCAGAATTATGGCCCTTGATTTGTTGAAAAATGCTGTACTTTGCTTTGTTAAACATATACTTGCATAATTACCCACTTCTTTATGTTGTCATTACTTTTCATACTAATAGCATAGAAACAGTATGTATAAAAGTCGAACAGGAAATTTAGGTCTATGAAAGTCATACAACCACAATAGCCCACCTTAAATGTATATAAACATGATTGAAAACCAAAAAAAATCAAGTATTTGTCTCTAATTCTAATGGCATAGCTTTGTGTCTAATATTTGCAAAAGTCGTTAGATTTTAAATAGTACCATGCAGTCCAACTTAACCAATACAGTTCCACATGCCTCTTACAAATGATGACCTCCGGATTAATTTGCCCCCGATCCTAATGTGTTTATGTAGATAGTAGAGCGCCACCGGCCCTTATAAGCCTTGTGTTTATTTTTAAATCGAATTTCCTAATAGTAGGATCGTCCTGTTCCTAAGGTGATCACCAGATTTAAAGAATATGTCCATGATTTGAGAAACAAAAATATGGTTTATGAATAAACACCCAGACCCTCATATGTTTTAAATGATCGTCCCCCCAACTTGACTTGTATTTGTTTGTTTGAATTTCCTCCCAGTTTTACTCTTGGTTACCTGTATTAGAGTTTAAACTGAGTTTTTGGACTTAAACATGTTAAATAGATTTATTAAAAATGTACGTTTAACGCTCTTTTTTTTCCTACATCATATATTATGTTCAGTTTATATATATCGTAAGATCTGTTGAGAAATGTAAACCGTAATTCCAGAGTGGAAATAGAGGATGCGGGATTATTCCGTTACAGCATTTGTACGGAACACGAAACAATTGTCATGACTTGGAAATTGTATTGTATTAGTACTGTTTCGCTAAATAGCTAATACTGAAACGCATTATTTTCATTTTATGCTCTGTCGCATTTGTATGTCTTTTTTCTTTTAATTGTACAAAGATCCACTGTGTTAGCATATTTTTCATGCTTTTACCTAAATGTGTAAGAATTAGCTAACAATACAGTACGCCTGCCTAAACAGATCTTTCGGCATCTATAATTTAACATATTAATGAGCTCCCTGTATACGTTCAAAGCGGCATCAACATCTGTGGAAAGTTAAACAGTTTGCTTCAGGAGGTATTACAACTCTTTAATTTGCAGCTGAACATGATTGTTTTGGAGTTTTATGTAGTTTGTTCTAGAAATATTTGGTGATCGGGATTTCGGTAGCCAAAACGACCAGGAAAACGTAAGTGCGTGTGTGGATGCATGCATCTACAAACTCACTCGCACTTATGTACACAAGCACGCACTTCCTGCTCGACTTGGCTACCGAAATCCAGACCACCAATTGAAATAGCTTAACATTCATTAATTCGGGCTTGCCATAACGAATATCAGCGCTCATATGAGCTCATATAGTGTGGATGTTTCAGTGCTGGGCAACATTGTCAAACTCTGCTTGGACAAGCCCATGAAACATTATTTTAAACATTCACAACATATCGGATCCGTTTCTTTAAGCAAGTTGCTTTCTCGTAAATCATTGAAAAAACAAATGCACCATCGATTCTCGATGCCGAAACATTTCCCACCTGGCTTCAATGCGTCATTTAGAGATATTCTTGCCGTAAACAAGCTTTTTAGCCAAGCCAAACTATCGATATCACCGTATAGAACAAATGGCTAAAGACAAAATTGTGTGTGTGTGTTCTGTTGTTCCCATATAGCAACGCAGGACACGTGATAAAATACCATTCTTCCTCAAACTTTCAAGGAAATATGTTTAAGTAACTGAGGGATAATTATTGCTGGATGCTAATCCATCTACGTGCCATATATAATGTGTACCCTTGGCATAGTACTTTCGTCTGAGTAAGCGATGTGCCTTCGTCGATTCCGGCAGTGTCTAGGTCACTCATAATTTGTAAAACTATGTCCCGTAATACATTCAGTCGTTTCCACATGGCTCGATACCCTATACACTAACCACTGTTTTTAATTTCTCTAGCTATCCGATCAATGACAGCAGTTTCTGATGTACCCTGTTATCTCTGTATCAAATTGTTAGCTCGTAGGTTTATGTCTGGAGATACCGCATGCAAAGTTTAATGCCGTGAATGAAAAACAACAAGAAAACAATTTCTGTATTTGAAAAGCCATCCATTATGAAAGCAATTATTAGCTGGATTTTACTGCATCACTAGGCACTTGTATACTTGATGGAACAACAACACTTGCTTATATAAGTTATTACTCGCTGGTATCAGCAGACAGTTATGAAAACAAGTTCGGCATATACATCAAACCATTCACAGTGTTCGCCATTTAAGATTTTCCCGCTTACCCTTTCATAAAACAAAAGTCATTAGTCATACATCATAAGTCAAACGTCATAAGTCACAGGTCATAACTCAAAATGTGCCTATAGGCTTCCGTATACATGTTATTCACGGGGATGGGCCTCCATTGTATACGTGTATGTGGGGGAGGGGGGCGGTTGGAGGGGTGGGGGCAGTGCGTGGGGACTGGAACAATGCGTATCACAACAAAAAACGAAAGGAAAACACTTTTATTCACACTTCTACTGAATGTACGGGATGGGCTCTTTGGATGTTGAAGAATGAGTGAGTTGTTTGTGTTTGTGTGTGTGTGTGTTTGTGTGTTGGGTGGGGTGTGGAATAAGCGGGCCGAGTGGGGACGGGTCAAAGGTTTTCAAAGAGACATGTTCCTACAACGGTTTTATGCTTATTTACAGTCACTGTACACTCCATAGCGACATAGCTGTTAACAGTTATATAACATAGTTATGAAACCCTAGAATATGCTGATCATTGAAAATAGATGGAAGACTTCATTTATATCCATGAGTTAGTGGATTCCAACTTCTATATTTTCTCAGATGTGTAATTACAGGGATATATACTTTTCGTATTCAAAGATGCATACATGAAAAAATCCTTAAAATCCATTTCGCCTAAATTAATCCTACCTTTTTACAACCCACATTTTTCCAAACCAAGATGGCAGACGCGGGAACGTTTCTGTAAACAACATTTATATTTTGGATGCTACTGATGTTTTATGGTGGATAACACAGACAACATACACGTAGGTTGCGTTATTAATGTTTATTTTATCATTTAGAAACAGAGAAGAACATGCAATACTTCCGGTGTTGCTAACGGGAAATTATCCATATCGATAAAATGTCGCAATATTGAATATATAATTTTTTTTAATAATAATTTAAAATTGATAAAAAATAAATGCTTTCAGAGAATTTCTAAATATAGCGATGTTTTATGTTATAGAACTAGGTTAAATCTCACCGGCAGCAGATGCTGTTCATGTGAATTCATTGCATACAATTTCTTTATTGATGACAATACTATACTTGAAGCCCATGGAAATTGATTTAGGTGTATCTTCCATGTAACGACATTATTTTCGGCAACCGATGATGAAAATCAAAAGAGAAAAAAAAAAGTAAACAAAAACACCATCTATCCTTAGTGAATCGTTATTTATAATGTTAAATATTTTTATCTAATAAGAACTCGTGTTTAAGCATTGACTTATTGCTGTTTTAGACGTTTTAACACGAATAAATGTCATACTCAGCCTATAAACAAATACAATATAATATAAAGGCAATATGGTGGTAACGGGACACATCTTTAAACACATGAAGTTGTCGTGACCTTATAATCTACTTTTGCCATATTTTAAAAAAGCCTCCTAGTTTGCTAGTTTTATTATGCAGGTTACATTGACTAGGTTTCAAATTGAGATGCTTTACCAGGTCACTGTCACATAACTTTGAACTTTGACATACTTAGAGGTCACTGAACTAATTTTGAAAAATTTGCAATACACATTCTCACTGTAGGACCACTTTAAGATTTGGAATGAACTTTAGTTTAAGTTGACATTCAATCATCAGTGTCATATAGACTTGACATTCAATTATCAGTGTCATATGGACTTGACATTCAATTATCAGTGTCATTTGTACTTGACATTCAATTATCAGTGTCATATGGACTTGACATTCAATTATCAGTGTCATTTGGACTTGACATTCAATTATCAGTGTCATATGGACTTAACATTCAATTATCAGTGTCATATGGACGTTTTGTCAAATGCTGACCTCGAGATAATGTAGATAATGTGGGTCACCGTTATCTTTTGGTTGACATTTTTATATTAAGCTTAAAACAAGTAATTTACATCGTACTCTGTTTTTGATGTAACTTACCTAATCCAAAAACACAGTAACATGGTCAACGTAAGAACACGTTTAAGATTAGATTTTGAGTTTTAGTGACCTAGATATTAGGAATATGGTTCAGCTATGCAAATTTCCGACCCAATATATCAATCATTTTCGCTGAATACATGTGGTAGACAAACAAGAGGACCAAAGGAGTCTAAAAGCGCTCAGCTGGTACTTAATGTATCAGTTTGGAATGTATATCGTTTCATGTATATGTACGTCATAAGTTATGTAGATGATTGAAACAAACGCGTCATGGGTTTTAATTTGTTCAGACGCTAGGGACTTAATTTGTGTAACAAGTAAAATACTTCTTTGGGTCAATTGGTTAATAATATGCTGTTTGCCATATACTGGCTAAGCATTTACTGAGATGATTGTTTCAAGTTTTCTCTATACATATACATAATATATTTAAGATACATAATCCTAGAAAGCCACGAAGCAAGTATTAACTGACTATAATAGGATTATTACTAGAGTAACGTGTTCTGGAAGTTTGTATCACCTCGAGTAGTTAAATGACAGATCAAGGATCACACGAGAGGCGGAGCCTCGAGTGTGATGCAGATCTGGCATTTACCTACGAGAGATGATAAAAACTTCCAGAACACGTTACTCTAATAATGATCCTTTTATTACATACACCTCTTACACATCATTAACATAGACATATTTGCATTGCTATTGCATACACATTCACTAAAGCATATTATTTCTCGATAATGTGCAGCGGGAAAATGTATGTAGTTTTAAGGTGTTGGTGTTCATTGGTCTGACCTACTTGTTTTGTTTGTATGACGCATAGTGGCGTAACACTTGCTTGAAACATTGGGAAAACCGCTGTTCTATTTTTAGTAAGATAGTGATACTAATTCTATTTTTAGTAGCATAGTGATAACCTGTAGTGTGATACAGGTTGTTGCATTCCATTGTAAGGAAATGAAGGTACTATGTATATATTATTGATAGGTATATAATAAAAAAAGAATATACCATTACGGGCACGACAATATTGAAGACAAACATCAATTTCTACCATCCCTTTCAGTATTGAGGTAGACGTCATCATAGGTTCCTCAACCTGACAGGTCATCTGTCGGACATACTGTCATTAATGTGTATGTTTGTGTGTGTGCGTACGTGCGTGCGTACATGCTCGCGTGCGGAGGCAGGTACGTCATGGGCCAATCTTTTTGAAAAATATATTTGACAGTCAAAAAAGTATGTTATAATTATTGGGGGTGGGGAGGGGCGGGGATCGTCAAACTTTTCCCCAAAATTTGGCAAGCAAAAAAAAACGTTATCTACGCTAAATTACACCAAAAATTATGACATTATATAGGGGAAAAAAAAGGGGTTACGCGCTAACCATTTTTTTCTTTACATTATTGGGGGTTCAAAGGCATACTCTGCACTCCCCCCCCCCACCTCTAAACATTGGGGAGTAGGAGCCGGGCCCACTCAGGCCTCCCGGCTCCTACGCCTATGTACTTAAACTGATGAATAAAGATTAACAATAACTTTCGTAAAGATAAACTATTCTTTAATTGTCATTTCCATATCTGTATTTAGCTTAGACTAAGTTAAATGTATTGTTTAGTTCCTTTTACATGCGCAGGCAAAATTGTTTTAATAGGAAGAAACGCATGCTTCGAAAAGCCAGTAGTCATATAGTGTTCTGTCTGCTTGTCCATCCGACCGCCTGTCCTTTCGGGGAACATACTGTATATGCCAGATCGCCATCATCTGTCGTGTTTATACTGATTTTCATGATGACGACATGATTATATCTGTGCTCAAAACATATTTGATCGCGTTATGTTCCCCTACTGGATTTATGAAATGTTATGTTGGCAATTCTGCTGGGGAAAGCATGCGTACACTCTCATTTTCAATACAGTTTAAAAATACATGAAGTGCAGAAAGTTGCAGAAAGTGTACCTATAGTGCAGAAAGTTGCAGAAAGTGTACCTTTAGTGTAGATAGTTGCAGTAAGTGGTGTACTTACATTGCATAACATGTACACACAGCTCAGAAAGTGTGCGTACAGTGCAGACAGTGGCAGAAAGTACACAAACAGTGAACACAGTTGCAGTAAGTTTACACACAATGCAGAACGTGTACATGCAGTTCATACAGAAACTTATAGAAAATGCGCACATAATGAGACCAAGTAAAAATTATGCAAAAATTAGAAACATTGAAATAAATTTAATTTGATCAAAATCAAAATTCCGGAAACGTTCTTGATACAATGTGCAATAGGCGTCAAGTTTGATATGTAAGTACTTATGACTGTTCCACAGTGTATACAACATGAAAACACAAATACTGTCTTATTCTCTTATTCAAACACTTTTGATAGAGAAACAATATTAATATGTAACACTAATAAAAGCAATTTGGATTTTGGACAATTACACAATGTGGACTTGCCAAGAAGATTGTGAAACTACTATTTCCATATTAGAACATATTTTCGTCAGGTTGTAGACACATTGTTGGTATCTCTATAAGTACAAACTTTGTACCTCTTCTCGCACATTTGTTTTTCTATTGCTGTGAAAGCGTTTTCATATTGAATCTTTCACCAAATAATCAAGCAGATTCCATTGAAACCTGTATTAACACCTTTCGGTATCTGGATGATATATTGAACATTGGCAACTCGTTCTTTTATACTATGGTTAATAATATCTTAAAGAACTACAACTGAACTAAGTTAATATTTCTGATATTATCGCTTCATGTCTAGATTAACAACTCTTGGTTGAAAATGAAGAATTAATAAGCAAAATCTATGACAAGAAAGATGATTTTAATTTTGATATTGTTACTTATCCCCACTTAGATGGGAATGTTTCCTCAGCAACTTCTTATTAAGTTTACGTTTTTTCCGTTTGTCTATAGCTTATAATCGAGCGAAACCCCCTCGGGTTTTCTGGTCGTACCTAGATTGGTTTTCTCTTTGGATGCAACTGCAACAATCCTGAGATATTTCTTATTCTTTATAGCTTTACAAAACATTTTATATCTATATTTAGTGTTTCTTTTGTTAGTTTCTCTGGATGTGGACTTTTGATGGAATGTAGTTATGTTTACACTGTCTGGTATATTTGAAGACAGGATAATAGCGAGGAGTGTATACACATAAAATCAATTCAAGCTAACCTGTAGGCATTATTGCCTACTGACCGTTCCAAGTCGGTAACCCTGTCTACACCACACTTTCTGTTGTATTTTTTCTTTTTCATTGTATACTTAATTATATATATCTCCTTGTTTGTAGTACAGTGCCGACCTAGGATGCCATTGCGTTTGGACGCTGTGGTTGTTATAGGACACTATATCTCATTTAAATACTCGAAACCTGAAAAGCTACTCCATCAGGGCTACCGTTACCATAAACTTCGAAAAATCTTTGCGAAATGTCATTATCGTAACCCTGATTTACTTTTAAAATATAAAAGTCATTTACTTTTTAGGAATATCACAACCTATCTTCTATGGCGACGTGATTTAGCTTATTTGTATCCTCGGTCATGATCACTTTCATAATATATTTATTTAACTTGATAATCGTTAATGATCCTATCATTTTGAGACGCACTGCATGTTTAGTGGTTGACCGATAATATGCCTTCGTCTTTGATTGTGTGATTCCCTGACATATTAAGTTTAAACAACCTTCAAACATTTTCTTTTAATATTACACTTATAGATGAATGTCCACCCTTTTTGTAATTAACAAATTTAACTCTTAAACATCATATGAACATTTCTTGATAGTCTCGGAGAGAAACATATATTGAAAACCGCTACTAAGTTGTATGTAAAAATAAGTATTATTTGCATGACTTAGATACTACTTTTACCACTGCGTGACTGCAAGGCGAAAAATGAGGTAAATCTTAATTGTATAGCTGCATAACTATTGCCAGATAATTGATAAATACATTTACCTGTGGATTAATTTACCTTTTCACATATATTGCAATGTGTGAATTGTAAATAACTATTGTTGTGTATTGATTTCGATTTAAATAAACATAAACATGTTCATGGAACAAAACATGGCCGGAGAACTTTAGCATTTTGTTGCTCCATTTTGTAAGCATCCTATGACCCTTTAGCGGGGCATTCGTGTCCCAATGGACACATTTTCTAGTTAAGCTATATTCTGTGAATGCTACAATTCCCTCGTATACCTACCTTGTACACCTATAGAATAACTGATTAGAGATCTCCTTGTCCGTATCTTTTCTTCAGATGTTCAATTTCAACTTTTTCTAAATTATTTGTCTGGATTTTGATGGTATCCTTGCAAAGTGTTTTAAGGTCGGAACACATATAAGTTGGCGAGTAACCAGACCACTTGACCTTACAAGCTATTCAAGTGTTTTACGAACCCTTTGTAATAATAACGTATAAATCACATACTGCTTTTCTTGAGATTTGATGCCAGACGGCGTGATATATTATGCGGAATAATCGGGGAATAATCGTGATAACTTTTCATCTAGAACATACATCTTACACATTATCCCAGACAATTTTGCCAATTTTCCAAGTATTTATATCAGACCAGCTGTATTTTAAGATAATATGTAGACTAATAAATTAGAGAGGAAATAAAAAATAACCCTTATTATTCAGTAAGTATGATAAGTAAAACCTGAAACATAAGCTATGTTCAATGACCTGTAATGTTACACGATCTATTTACATGTTTTTCGGCATGAGGTGTGTCTGTGTAAGCCTATCACAATTCCAGTTGAAAGAGATACACACATGATGAAAGCCTACAGTGTTTATTAAACTGAATGCTGATTGGCTAAATTTGTCTGACAAGGCCACAGGAAACTAGTACATTTGTTTATAGAGTTTAGTTGTTGATAAATGGTATATCGTTAGGTGATTTGTTACGCTGTACTTCAATCGTGACCGGAAAAGATGAAGAAAGGAATAGAAATGCTGAAATTGCAAATAAATTATTCTGTTTTCTTGCAAAGTGCGTTAATTTTACATGGTAACTGGTAATGAAACCCTATTAAAAATTACATATCGCCGAGATTTCCTAGTCACGTGATTTTTTAAGGTGCCCGGATGTGTTCTTCAAGGACTAGAGGTTAGATATTTTGTATATATCATCACCTAGTGGTCTTCTACCAAATTTGTACAAATGGCGACCAAAATATTCTTCTCTGAAACCACAAGGGCTGCAGCTTTGATATCTTGCATGTACAACATCTAGTGGTCCTTTACCAAGTTTGTACAAATGGTGACTCTGGGGTCAGAATTAGCCCCAGCCGTGGGGCGGGGTGGGGGTGTGTGGGAAGGGACGGGGGTCAAAAGTTTTACATAGTAATATAGAGAAAATACATTTAAAAATATCCTTCTCTGAAACCACAAGGGCTACAGCTTTGGTATTTGGCATATAGCATCTTATAGTGGTCCTTTACAAAGTTGTACAAATGGTGACACCGGGGTCCGAATAAGCCTCTCACCGGGGGCCAAAAGTTTTACATTGAAATATTAGGAAATACATTTAAAAATCTTCTTTTTTGAAACCACAAGCATAGAGCTTTGATATTGTGCATGTAGCATCATCTAACAGAGAACACTTTGCCAGTATATCGATTCAGGCCCTCGTGGACATTTTGTTTTCAGGGTTATGGCCCTTTGAATATTTTAACAATGGCCTTCCGTAAATGTTTTGTTCAAATTCCACACACTGGCACTGCCGTGTCAACTTTTATCGGAAAACCGATAGAAAACGTTATATTGCTCTACTCTCTACCTTACATTTCGCTATTAAAATTATTTCACTTCATGACAATCAATCGCTTATAATTGTGCTTCCCCAAACGCGCCGACTGTCTTTTGTTAAAGACAATACTTGTTATTGTTAAAATCTGGGTCAAATACTTGATAAATAAATATCACTTATCAGTTATTGATAAAAGACAAGAGAACCATGTTGTTTGTACACTTACAGCACTGGCAGTTGGTTTATGTTATTACTCGTTCTATTTTAGCTCGATTATTCAAAGACTAAGATTGCCGATTTTTCATTATCCTCAATGGTACAATGAGTCGATTATGTATTTTGAAAAAGGACTGATTATACGTTTTTTCTACTGAAATTGTTACTATTTATATGTATGTAATAATGTTTTTCATTTTTCTTTATTTGGAGTCTTACATGAACTGAGAATTATTCTCATTGATGTTCATTTTATTTATTATGCACCTTATTACGTACAGTTACTACATCTGTAAGTGCTCTTCATTTGGCGCTATTATAAAGAGGTGGTCGGCGTACGGGAGAACGGATAATATCAATACTGTAACAGCAGGGTAAAGATTTTAATTTGAAAACAAAGTCATTGTTCTGAGATTGAATACAATCGTTGATAAATTACATCCTTGTTCCAAACCGCGGTTGACAAAGTACCATTTGCGTTGTTAAAGCGTCCTGACATTCCAAGCTCTTTTAACTTGTTAAATAGAAAAACATATGAGCCACAACACACGAAAACGTCCCTTCGGACATTTAGACGATAACGTCATAAAGTAACAATTTATGACGTCGGCCGGTAATCAATTATTTACTAATCAAACTCGTCGATTCCGTGTTTTACCTAATTATTATATCATAGGGAATATGTTTTCTTAATATAAATAGTTGATGCTTTAGAAAATCGTAATTGTTTATGTTTTTTGTTGTTATTTAATCAGCGACGTCGTCCAAGACGCCGACGTCACTTTCAAAATTAATGGTGAGTACAATCATTAATTTATAAATTGATGTCTAAATCATTTTTAATTAAGATATCAACAGAAAATATAGAGATTTTTAAAGAGAAAATCACCGGGTTTCGAAAACATAAAAAAAAAAAAAGAAAATTTAAAAAATGTCTGAATGGTCGTTTTCGCGTGTTTCGACCCATTTTTATATTGATCGCATCATATCTACATCTACGTATGTAGCCTGACGTTACTTCCATTCTTTGGGAATACGTCCCAGTGTAAAACATTTGCTAAAGGGAACATAACATTTAGTCTATTCCGTTGGCCTAGTTTGACTGTAAACGTCACAGTGTAAAACATTTGCTAAAGGGAACATAGCATTAATCTATTCCGTTGACCTAGTTTAACTGTAAACACCAAGCTGCCACATCAATTCAATTACACTAATTAGTTCTTAAAAAGAAGATGGACTAGCACTGATATTAACAGTTCTGTTTTTCTGCTGTCATTTTCCATTGCATTTCAGATGTAGGATTCAACATGTCTCAAATTATTGTTACCTTTCCCCCCAAAATGGGATTTTTTTTCTGAGCTAATTGGCGAGTCGTTCTTTTCTGATCTAATTGGAGTGTCGTTCTTTTCTGAGCTAAGTGGAGTGTCGTTCATTATATTCATATTATCTGTATTACCACTGGTTATTATAAATAATTAATAAATACAATCACATTTGATTTAATGGTGCCTGGTTCGAAATCCGTCTTTTGGCAGTCCCAAATTATTTTGCTTTTACAACTTCTCCCCAGCATCTTGATCAACGTTATATTTTGAACTATCGAGTTATTTTAAAAACGGCTCCATCTCAAATGTTTGTATATACAGTAAAGATATATGGAAAACTGCATATGATGACCATTATATCCTACACCATGCGGACTTGGAATTCAATCCCAGAAAATATCCGGACTTCTGTTTCTATTTATGCTTTCAAACACAATTATAAATTGTTTCTATTTCAAGATAACAGGTGTTCTGCTCAAATTAAGTTGTGTTAATAGTGAATACTTGTTTTGAATGCCAGCTTGAAACATAGTATTAATGTTACGTGCATTTATTCACTTGCTATTGTTTATAAGTTGCTGTTGTTATCAGAAGGCCTCATGGAAGATAAGTGTTGTGCAATTGTTTGTATAATCTTAATGAGTTGTACCTTCATGAAATAAAGAATTTATTATTATTATTATTATTATTATTATTACTATGATATGGAGTTTGTTCATATAAGGTCATCCCCGAGGTAATAACGTCCCTGCGAAAGTCCTATGCAAGTATATATAAACAGATATATCGGTAAAACGCTTTTAAAAAATCGAATCTTCTCAAGAACCATTGAACATATTTTAAACATATTTTCAAAAAGTGATCTTTATATCACTTTTTGAAGCAAAACCTCTTGGATATAATGATGGTCCCTTGTTTCTTTATTTAAACAGCTTATCAAAAACTGCCGAACTAATTTAAACTAAATTGCATATTGGGTTCCTATGACAGAAATATCTCAAATATTTACAAAGTTTGTTGATCCGCCATCCAAGAAGGCCACAGTTACTTAAAATACCTAAATCCAGTAGTGATATATGTCTAACATATCTGGTCTGGGGAATAGGCCAGGTCGGGTTATTATATTGTCCACATTTCTGCTTATAGATGTATGAACTTTCGTCCCTCAGGTTTTCTGGTCGTACCCTAGATTGTTTTTCTTTTGGTTGCAACTGCTGTGGTTGTTCAAATCAATTCTGGATAAAAACTGAGGTATTCCTAATAATGTATTGTATTATATATTTTGTTTCACAACAACATATACGTGTTATCGGTTGCTAATTTCTCTGAATGCGAATTTGATTGTTGGAGATTTCCTAAAGATTGGATGTATTTTTATTTACACTGTCTTGTCCTATTTTTCGCTCTAGGGACAGAATAATAGCGTGGTTATGTACACATAAAAAAGCTAACCTGCTTATGGCCTACTAACTGTTCCATGTCGGTAATCCTGTAATCACCGCTCTTTGCATTGTGTACTGTTCTTTGCATTGCATATTTAATTTGCTCTTTGCTTGTTGCACAGTGAGGACCTACGATGCCATTGCGTTTGGGTGCTTTATTTCTATAGGACCATTTTTCTCATTTTAATGTAAAGATCTTGTCTAGCCAACGCATTCAGTTTACCAGATTGACATGCATTCATGTACTTATTTTGGATACCATACCGCTTCCCAGCCGCAACATACCCTGGGTAGTTAAAGACTACGTCGTGGATCTATCTTAATCTAGTAATTAGTCGAATATTCAGCCTAATATACTGGCCTAATTTTAATCGTTAATTTAATTAATGGATATTATATTTGCTTTGTAAATATGCTATCTTGAAGAACTATGAGCGTATTTGCGGCAAGATTGTTGCCGACGTTGGCGCTGGTACCGGTATACTCAGCGTCTTCTGCGTTCATGCTGGGGTCATAACAGGTAAAGTTTACATATCGCTGCTGTGTGAGAGTAGAGGGGAGTTGGATTCAAGTTCGTTCAAACAGCATGTCTTCATTCAAATAATCGCGAATATATGCATACGAAATTATTATGTTACATACCGTATCGTGGTGAATGTATCATTGCAACCCTATAATAAAGTATACAGACAATTACATTCTATATAACACACCCGATTCTATACGCAGCGCCATACAAATTGTATTTAACAATAAATGTATATAAGATACAATTTATAAAAGATATAATGAAATAAGTAACAAGCGATGTTTTTATTAATCATGCAATGCCAGTGGCGAAACGGATACATACAAGTTTCACCCTGGTTTTATACCCACATCTGATGCCATATTCCTATGAACAAAACGGTTTGTCGCGGTAATCTTGTTTCATGTTTGATCATCGTGCGTTCATACATGTTTGTTCTTTCTCAGTCTATAGAAATTGACGTATCAAAAAGACAAGATAATGTTTATAGATTTATAGAATCCGATCATTGGTAAAAATATGTTTTTCCCATTAGCGACCTACTTGACATATTTATAGTCAATTTTATTGCAATACCCAAACTAATGCATGGATAATTATAATTAAAACCCTTCATAAAATGGTCTACAATACACCATGAGTTGCAGGTATTGGAAGACGTTTTATGCCTTGACAAACTGCGCTCTACATCGCCATTAACAGCCGTGGAAAATAATATCAGGGCGAAAATGAGGTCACTGTGAAGCACACGCTCGCTACAATTGCGATCGAATGTGCAACACCTGCTCAATACAAAGACAAACTAATATACACCACTGCATCCTCATGCCACGTGTTAACTTAAAATCTTAATCAATCCTCGGTTTGCTAATCAAATATAACGTATGAAATCTACAGTGCCAATGTAGAGTAAATCATAATTAATTATTTAAATGCATCTTAAACCCCCAGTGGCCTACTTTGCCACTGACCGTTCCAAGACGGTAGCCCAATTGTCAACCCTTTTGGGTTTGTGATGTCGTTTGCAATTATGATTACTTTTGCCTTCTTGTTTGTCTGTTTGTGTGTTTGTTTCTGTGTTTTGTGGTTGACTGTCTTCAGTTATATATTTATATTTGTACCATAGCTCTAATGGTTTTCTTTTGTTTTTACTTATGATATAATTTTCATAAATCTGAAGGTCCGAACCTAAACCGTGCTATAACTGGCAGTATATTTCAGCCGTCCTATAAATGACAGATTCGGCAGTTATACCATGGTCTACCCAATATTATTTTGTAAAGGGCGTACTGTTGCGAGTTACATATGTAAACCATGACCAAAACAGCAATCCTTGACATTGGATTTGCCCAATAATATACACAGTCGATTGACTGCAATAATCAAAACATGGTCATGCTCATTCCGCGTGATAATGCTATTTCTTGATTGGATCGAGCTGTTATTTTTACTTAAATGAGTTGGTTATGGTACAAAACATTTATAGCCTATTTTTCTCGTATTCGATTTATATTGCACTCTCGGGCCTGTGGCCTTCGAGAAGCAGTATAAATCGCATATACTCGAAACATTATGCTATAAATATTACATATACTGAAAATTAATAGTTGATTTTATGAATATCAACTGTGTACATATTCAATGACTTTACTTCATCTCTTTCTAGCGCAATTTTAGAGTTAGAAACACGTGTGTTTTTTTAAACCATATATAGTGCAACAAAAAGTGCGGCGATCTACCCTTTTTTCGATAATTTAGTATTTAAATGATACCAAAGAAGCTTTAAATACTATTCAAAAACAAATCTCAACACATTATCCTTTCCCGGCTAATATCCTTAACACTATTGTTTTTCTCAGCATTCTGCATTAAGTCACCGATGGAGGTTTGACTATCTCTACCAATGGGACTTTCTACCGTAATTCGAAAATCTCTCATAATTTCTTAATCAAACTGCCCGTGTCTCCGAAAAAGCGAATTGAATGCAAGAGAGTTGCCCAAGGCAGATTAAATTTAAATCAATTATGTAAAATGCATGCGATTGTATCTTGACTGGATGATAATGCGTGGTCTGTTTATAAGCAATATATAAGGCATCCGATGACGTGCATATGCATCTCGGATACTTAATGTTCATATAGCGCCAAATATCTCCTTATCAATCGTTGTTTGGCTCAGTAATTCTTGGACAAATAAATCCACATGAACAGATTACCTGCCTATTTTATTGTCTACTACTGTGATCAATCACGACCGAAAACAATGTATCGTTTGTTGGACTTCTACTAATGCCGTGGTGCGACGTCCATCTTCCGTCTATATATCCGCCCGTCCGTCTGTTGAATCTGATCCTTGAATGCTACATTTCCTAATCGACTTTTATATCTATTTCTACTGTCTGTCCGTCCATCTGTCCGTCGATCCATTCTACCGTCCACCTGTCTGTCTGTCTGAAAAATTGTTTTTAACGACTATTCCTCAGAAAATACTGGATGGACTTTCGTAAAACTTTACAGGGATTCTACCCATTTTGTCTATTTGTTCTTTGCAAAACTACAGGTTGATGTGAAATCCAAGATGACCACCAAAGATTAAATATAATTTAAAATAGGTTTGTAGCGACTATTTCCTCCGAGACTAAAGGTGATACTGATATGGGACCTTTACTAAATTGACCAGCATGATATGATGTTGATCCTAGACGAAAACTATTATGATTCTACATTAAACATAGCTTCAAGTGACCATCTTTGTTTACATAGCGTTATATATGAACATGTTTTTGCAAAAACACCTCTGAAACCGCTTGATGGATTTTCATGAAACTTTACAGAAATACTGTTCTGAATGTCTAGTTGGTCATAAGTAAACATCAGGTTAGCTGTTATGATACCGTTCCAAGATCTAGATGTTCAGATCATCAGGAGAGCGTTTTCAGGCCATGTACCTCTTGTTGTATTTATGTTATTGTGCTGCAACTGTATACTATTCTAACAGTATGTATCGGTATCGGAAATAGGAGAGGCACTTCCGAGTATAACCGAGATAAAATACTGTGGCGAACCACACACCGAGAAACAAACACCGCGTTGAAAACATCGGATAACGTAGCATTCGAATAATATCTGACAAATAAAATATTCTTCAAAACTTTACAAAATTCAAACCGTGTTCATTTAATATGGTGTTATAGCTGTCTGGTGTAGTAAACGGACCCTAAAATACAAATTACAAAGTGAAATGCTTTTAAAGAATCTAAACATCTGAAGCAAAAACAAAAATTATCAACTGAAATTCTGTATTCCTCATTTACAGCCAGCAGACAC
Source organism: Cyrtodaria siliqua (assembly GCA_037043455.1). NCBI lineage: Eukaryota > Metazoa > Mollusca > Bivalvia > Adapedonta > Hiatellidae > Cyrtodaria > Cyrtodaria siliqua. Next base: position 56,921 of record JAWPHD010014052.1, read on the forward strand.
GTAAAACCATTTGGCAAAGTTTATTGCTCTTCTAAATGTTTTACGGCTAGATATCCCCAGAGCATTGATTATAAATAGCCTTGTAAAGGGAACGCTATTTCTGTACGGTAAACTGTTAAAATGATATGAATCCGACACCTCAACATGTTGGATATGTTTAATCACCTAATCTACACAGACATACCACTTAATATTGTACCATCATCAGTACGTTTAACCTTCTCGTGAATGAAATAGGATGTTTGACTGTGATAGAAGATATGGCTTGGCATTTATAATAAAAACATAAAGGACTGTTTGTGATTATTTCACATTCCTTCGGCAATTGTTTTCGTAAAATAGTCATCTGTATCTAATAACCGACCGCTTGTTGATGCACCGACTGTACCTAATAACCCCACCGATATGGATAAAATGCTTTATTGTCATTTTAAACTATGCCAATTCCACGTTTTTGGTATTAGTTATTTTTTCTTAGTCTTGCACTTTTATGCTAGACGTATAAATCCGTGGATTTCGTATTAGCTCATATTAGCCGAATGCTCAGAGGTGATATGTTAGGAGCACTCTTCGTTCATTGTCCATCCGTCGTCGTTAACTTTGCTTTTAACGACTTCTCAGAAACCGCTTGATCAATTCTGACTACCGCTTGGTCTATGTTGATGAAATCCTTAGATTCGTTTCTATCATTAGATCAGCGCGACAGCTAAAATGGCCACCGTTGCTATAATTTGTAGATAACTCTTCTTTTCAAGGGCCACCGACCAGAATTCGACATTTTATTCATGGTCGTTATCACCTAGACTATCAATTTTGTTCAATGAAATTGTTCAGCGTTATTTGGAAAATGGCCGAAGCCTCTGCTGTTCAATGCTGATTTATTTATATTCATATATATATGATCATCTCTGTCTTTTATTTATCTGTGTTTTGCTTACTTCGCTGCCTAGTTTTTTATCTACAGCCTGACAGGGATTTCCTTATTTACACTATTCCATGTAATTGAAATGACAATACGGTAAGCGTGAGGTTTAGTGCACTTTGTGCACTATAAAATCGGGTTTAAACCCATTGTGACCTTCTTGCCACGAACCGTTACAATGCGGTACCCCTGTTTTGGACCCCAGGCTGTCTACCAATTCTTATATGTTTATATAATTTTCATTTTCTCATATATTTCTGAGACATTCCTATATTGCAATAATTTTCCTATAAATGTCCTATATTTATGAAAACAATAAGTTCATGATAATTCGTTGAAGGTATATTTTACTCATTACTGCTCCCAGATATTTAATTTTTGTTTGCATTTTTATTGTTAAAAAACATACATTCAAAATCAAATTACACACAGTTACAATCTCCAGAAAATGGTTAGCAAGCGGAGATACTAATACCAATATTTATTACTGTAAGTCTATAACAGAGTCAGGTACCTGTGCAAGTTATAGCATATAGCTTCTGGTACCTGAGCGCGTGTATGACGCATAATGTATGTCGCATTATGAAAATGTCCTTATGCATGTCGGGCGTTTGTTAATTACTTTCATTTATATTTACATTAAGTATGTCGTTAAACGTAATGCACAACAAGTCGTAAATCAGGAAATATAAACAATCTTGTGGTATGTGTGATTGTGATGGTTCAGATTTGTGTTAAATGGTATTTGTCTTTACTGGACAATTATTTTCATTCTGACTTCTAAATACCTCGTTTTGTATTGTATTGTACACTGGAATATTCCATGGACCTATTGTATCGTACAGTTGGTTAACTGCAACATTCCATGGACCTATTGTATTGTACAGTTGGATAACTGCAACATACCATGGACATATTGTATTGTATTGTACAGTTGGCTCACTGGAATATACCATGGACCTATTGTATTTTACAGTTGGCTCACTGGAATATACCATGGACCTATTCTGACTTCTAAATACCTCGCTTTGTATTGTATTGTACAGTTGGATCACTGGAACATTTCATGGACCTATTTTATTGTACAGTTGGCTCACTGGAATATACCATGGACCTATTGTATTGTATTGTGCAATTTCCTCACTGGAATATACCATGGACCTATTGTATTGTATTGTGCAGTTTCCTCACTGGAATATACCATGGACCGATTGTATTGTAATGCTTAAACTAGTTCCAAATTGTAAATATGCATAAGTAAAAGAATATATGTAAAAGTTAAAGCGATTAACGTATTCGGCATTTGTTTTCGAAAGGTCCAAAGTATACATTTCCTTCAATGTTTGATTTTAACTCATATCGCGCTCAGATCGTCCAGTCCATTGAGAATGTCTTAATTCTTAAGATCATAGATACACCCATATTAACTTGTAGACAGCTAACTCCTATGAACTTCCTTATGACATAGATTTTTGTTTCGTGGTTTAAAAGCGGGAGTCCAAGAATTTCATAAGACATCTGTTTTAGTTCCTGCGTTAGCATTTCGTCAATGATTTATCTCTAAAACTCGGAAGCACTAATTCATTCTCCAGTTCAATCTTCTGTGGATGATATTGTTTTCACGCATATCACTCGGTACACCACTTTCAAGGCTGGGGTAGACAAAAAGCAAAACAAGCTTCCTATGTACAGGATTCCTAAGTTACACAAACACAATTATAAAGTCCGATAGAAGGCGTGAATGGTAGAAAGCACTTTTCACTACCCTTAATCCAACCGAGACTGCAACATGTTTTCTATTTATCGTTTTCGGCGATTTCCAAACATCTCATTTCATATTATTTCTTTTTTTTAATTCTAGTGCCTGCACCACTACAAACATCTCCAAATCCTTTACAGTTTATTTTACTGCCGTCAAGCAATAGTGTGCTTAAGCTTATACCATCTCTGGGATGATAAAACATATGTTTGTCAATTAAACTTTCAGGAGACGTTCTTGATAAAATGATCAATATAGGTCAAGTTGGATTTATAAGTACCTTTGACTTTTCCACACTATATAAAACTTTACCACACAACCTTATCAAAAAAATATCAAATACAAGCTTATTGCTCTCATTAAAACAAAGTTCACCAGAGAAAATGCTAATTGGCCTGTATCAATATTAAAACGTTTATTTAACTAACGACAGTGGGCAATTACACTACATGGACTTCCTACAGTTTGTGAATCGCTTATTTCCCCATTAGATAATATCTTCGTCAGGGTATCGTTTATAGATTAATTTATGTAAACCTATGGGTACAAACTGTGCACCTCTTGTTGCAGATTTATTTTTGGATTGTTATGCAGGAAATTTCGTAATAAGTATTTCACCATATACTCAAGAAGATGTAATTCAAACCTTTGATGACACCTATCAGTATCTGGATGACATATTGAACATTGACAACCTTTTCTTTTCTGCTATTGTCCACATTATCTAGCGTAAAGAACGTCAACTCAATAAAGTTAATATTTCAGATATTATCGCTTCTTTTCTTGATTTACATCCCTCTATTGAAAATGGAGAAATAATTAGTAACATATGACAATAGAAATTATTTTCAATTATCCCCATTTAAATGGGAATGTTACCCGAGCATCTTTCTTTCTCTGTTTATCAATTTGTTCGGTTTTCTAGAGCTTATAGTCGAGTTGAGGTAATAAACATTCGTAACCGTTGTATAAATAAAATTCTACTCCATCAGGCTACCCTTAATATAAACTTCAACAAAATTTGCAGCATTTTATTTACCCCGATATTCGTTTAAGATAATATTATATAAAAGTTATTAACTCGTTTGCGACAAGGACTTTTACAACCTGAAGTCTATGGTGACGTGATTTACATTTTCATACACTATTTATAAAACTTGTTAAACAGTTCATCAAAGACGTTACATGATCATATATGTGTTATATTTACATTGCCCATTAATGCTGCCTTGTTTGTTAGAGAATATTACCTAGCGAGAAATTCTCTATTTACACTGTCCCGTTTAATTGTGATGACAATAGGATAAGAGTGAGGCTTTTATCAACCCTTGTGTGTTTGTGATGTTTTATTTTGCCTTTTATTCATTTTTATATATAGTTGTTCTTTGTTTCTGTGTGTGTTTGTGGTTGACTGTCGTCCTTGAATGCTACTTTTCCTGTTCGATTTTTATACCTATGTTTGGTGTACCCTGGAATCTGGTTTAAACCCCCAATGGCCTATTTGCCACGGACCATTCCAAGGGCTGTAGCCGTAGTGTCAACCCGTTTGTGTTTGTGATGTCACATGCCTTGCTTGTTTTAACATTGTAATTGTTGTTTACGTTAATGCAGGATTTTTTTCAAAGAAAGCTACATTTCCTGTTCGACTTTTATACCTTCTTCATATGGAAGTACATGCCATAAAAGGGCCACCAGTATTAAAGAACAAACACGCTGTATAACAAGTCCAATGACAGAGAGAGTGTAAATAAGGCAATCTATATATATATGACACATTCTTCAGCTTCCAAGTACTGGTCGTGCAAGTGTATTTTATTAATCAATGTTTAATTCTTTTTATGAATAGTCCTTAACGTGCTTGCATGCTTTATACATGTGTTTCCATAACAGTATGAATAATGATTGCGGCGATTATTTTGTGTTGTGTGCAGTATAATCATTCTATCTTTTAGAAGTCTGTAAAGCATTTCATTCTATCTTTTATGCAGACACATCTAAATATGCAACATGTCATTCTGAAACCTCTTTTACGATTATGCCGTACGTATTTAAAAGTCAGGAAAAGAAAGGCCGCTTTAGAGCTGTACTGGAAATGATTGTTTTGGTGAAACGGATATTTTCAATGCTGAATAACTCTTTTTTACTTTATAACTGTGAAGTTTCAATTTAAAACTTATGAAATTTAGTCGTACGTGTGTTAAGTGTATTTCACGTTGATGTTTATGATTTGAACACTTACCAGAGGCGGCTTTATAATAGCAGATGACAAGAATACATTATCAATCTACTGATGTTTATAGCTTAAGAGCCAGTAACTGTCTCAACATATTCGTTATTTAGTACTCAATAACTTGCATAGTGTTTCTCATACGGGAATTCTTCATTTAGCTCCGTTGGACAATTTCATTAGATTCCACGGAGAGTATTCATCCTTCCTGACTTTAACTCCCACTATAACATACTGTGATGTTAAAGCCCCATTTCAACTTATCAAAATGTTGTTTCAAAACAGGATACAACTGTGATTATGTTTAATTGTTTATACATTACCTGTTTTGTTTTCGTTTAACAGAATGTTGTATTCCCAAAGAAAGTCGACGTTATTGTGAGTGAGTGGATGGTATGTATACCTCTATAAGGATAACTGATATTGCTACCTGAAAACAAACAATTGTAACATGACAGAAACGATTTGTATTTGGTTGAAAATGCCACACACACTGACAAGCCCGTTGTAATAAACAAATACAAATGACCTTCATCTAGGCGCTCTTTAAAGATAGGTAAAGAATATGCACCCTAAATGATTTAAATATGTATATATACGACTGTGGACCCATTTACAGTTCGCCACTAAGCTTTCCTCTTTAATTGTGCGATGACCGCACAGGCTTTGGACCCTATGATGACGTCTACCTAAAGCCCAAAAGGATGGTGACGTTTGATTTTGTCTGCAGTCTTGTCTTGTCGTTCCCTCCAACGTTTATTCTCTTGTTGCTCTGGCTTCTGTCAAGTCATTGCGTACCTTCTTTGTGGCTTTCTAGGCTACTGTTGTTTGTATTTATATATACACGAGCATCTTTGTGTTATACTTATATTGCCTATTAATGCTGCCTTGTTGGTTAGAGAATAGTGGCGGGGATTTCTTTATTTACACTGTCCCGTTTTATTGGGATGACAGTAGGGAAAGTGTGAGGTTTGGTGCACCCTAGAACCTGGTTTAAACCCCAAGCGGTCTTTTTTGCCACTGACTGTCATATTGTCAACCTTTTTGTGTTTGTGATGTCTTATTTGGCCTTTTATTCATCTTTAAATATGTTCTGGGTTTCTGTGTGTGTTTGTGGTTGACTGTCGTCATTGAATACTGCTTTTCTTGTTCGATGTTTATATATATCTTTATTATATTATACAGGATATCGTTTGTTTTATTATATTTGTATTTTACCGTTGTAATATTTTTAATATGCCTATGAAATAAAGGACCTTTGATAATATGTCTTTGATAATATGTCTCGGCCAATACTCCGGCCGATAAAAGGCTCTGGGTATTGTTTAACCACTCATAGGATATGTTGTCTGCTTTTTAATGTAGTCTTTTGGCTGTTACTTGTGATATGCAGGGTTCATAACCACTGCTCCCTACTAAATTCCATTTTGTTTATTTCGCTCTTCGGGGCATTGTATTTTGTTAGATACTGGGACCATACGCCGATGGACATGGGGGCGGAAATTCTCTATGTCCACCGCCATATGCATGCCATCTTGGGGATGGTTAAAATTATGTACTATTGATATTATGAATATTGAGTTCTGCTCAACCCGGGGCTAGAGGGCGTGAGCGGTAGCAAGCATATTTCACTACCGTTCATGAACAATCTCAATCAAACCGAGACTGCAATATTTTGTATGTGTCGTGTTCGGCCGTTTCCAAAGGTCCATTATCATACTCTTTTGTGAATTCGCCTTACATCTGTAAACTTCCAATCATTTAATAACACTTGTAATAATATTGAAAGTGTTAGTGATTCAGATTCGCAAGACTGTAAAAAGTTAAACAATGCCTATTTGGGATAGTGGAAAAACGATAAAGCAAACGTTTTTGTGTGATTTACCTTGAAATTATTTAGATTTATGAGCAACAATAGTTTTTATTATATATGATAAATTAGCATGCATATAAAAATAAAAAAAGAGAATATTTAAGGAAATAATAACATAAAACAAAATTAAAAAATATTTTTTTCCTTATCATCCTTTTTGATGCAAATTGGTT
>JAWPHD010014053.1:2500-63865 GCA_037043455.1 Cyrtodaria siliqua
TAACCCTAACCCTAACCCTAACCCCTAACCCTAACCCTAACCCTAACCCTAACCCTAACCCTAACCCTAACCCTAACCCTAACCCTAACCCTAACCCTAACCCTAACCCTAACCCTAACCCTAACCCTAACCCTAACCCTAACCCTAACCCTAACCCTAACCCTAACCCTACCCTAACCCTAACCCTAACCCTAACCCTAACCCTAACCCTAACCCTAACCCTAACCCTAACCCTAACCCTAACCCTAACCCTAACCCTAACCCTAACCCTAACCCTAACCCTAACCCTAACCCTAACCCTAACACCTAACCCTAACCCTAACCCTAACCCTAACCCTAACCCTACCCTAACCCTAACCCTAACCCTAACCCTAACCCTAACCCTAACCCTAACCCTAACCCTAACCCTAACCCTAACCCTAACCCTAACCCTAACCCTAACCCTAACCCTAACCCTAACCCTAACCCTAACCCTAACCCTAACCCTAACCCTAACCCTAACCCTAACCCTAACCCTAACCCTAACCCTAACCCTAACCCTAACCCTAACCCTAACCCTAACCCTAACCCTAACCCTAACCCTAACCCTAACCCTAACCCTAACCCTAACCCTAACCCTAACCCTAACCCTAACCCTAACCCTAACCCTAACCCTAACCCTAACCTAACCCTAACCCTAACCCTAACCCTAACCCTAACCCTAACCCTAACCTAACCCTAACCCTAACCCTAACCCTAACCCTAACCCTAACCCTAACCCTAACCCTAACCCTAACCCTAACCCTAACCCTAACCCTAACCCTAACCCTAACCCTAACCCTAACCCTAACCCTAACCCTAACCCTAACCCTAACCCTAACCCTAACCCTAACCCTAACCCTAACCCTAACCCTAACCCACCCTAACCCTAACCCTAACCCTAACCCTAACCCTAACCCTAACCCTAACCCTAACCCTAACCCTAACCCTAACCCTAACCTAACCCTAACCCTAACCCTAACCCTAACCCTAACCCTAACCCTAACCCTAACCCTAACCCTAACCCTAACCCTAACCCTAACCCTAACCCTAACCCTAACCCTAACCCTAACCCTAACCCTAACCCTAACCCTAACCCTAACCCTAACCCTAACCCTAACCCTAACCCTAACCCTAACCCTAACCCTAACCCTAACCCTAACCCTAACCCTAACCTAACCCTAACCCTAACCCTAACCCTAACCCTAACCCTAACCCTAACCCTAACCCTAACCCTAACCCTAACCCTAACCCTAACCCTAACCCTAACCCTAACCCTAACCCTAACCCTAACCCTAACCTAACCCTAACCCTAACCCTAACCCTAACCCTAACCCTAACCCTAACCCTAACCCTAACCCTAACCCTAACCCTAACCCTAACCCTAACCCTAACCCTAACCCTAACCCTAACCCTAACCCTAACCCTAACCCTAACCCTAACCCTAACCCTAACCCTAACCCTAACCCTAACCCTAACCCTAACCCTAACCCTAACCCTAACCCTAACCCTAACCCTAACCCTAACCCTAACCCTAACCCTAACCCTAACCCTAACCCTAACCCTAACCCTAACCCTAACCCTAACCCTAACCCTAACCCTAACCCTAACCCTAACCCTAACCCTAACCCTAACCCTAACCCTAACCCTAACCCTAACCCTAACCCTAACCCTAACCCTAACCCTAACCCTAACCCTAACCCTAACCCTAACCCTAACCCTAACCCTAACCCTAACCCTAACCCTAACCCTAACCCTAACCCTAACCCTAACCCTAACCCTAACCCTAACCCTAACCCTAACCCTAACCCTAACCCTAACCCTAACCCTAACCCTAACCCTAACCCTAACCCTAACCCTAACCCTAACCCTAACCCTAACCCTAACCCTAACCCTAACCCTAACCCTAACCCTAACCCTAACCCTAACCCTAACCCTAACCCTAACCCTAACCCTAACCCTAACCCTAACCCTAACCCTAACCCTAACCCTAACCCTAACCCTAACCCTAACCCTAACCCTAACCCTAACCCTAACCCTAACCCTAACCCTAACCCTAACCCTAACCCTAACCCTAACCCTAACCCTAACCCTAACCCTAACCCTAACCCTAACCCTAACCCTAACCCTAACCCTAACCCTAACCCTAACCCTAACCCTAACCCTAACCCTAACCCTAACCCTAACCCTAACCCTAACCCTAACCCTAACCCTAACCCTAACCCTAACCCTAACCCTAACCCTAACCCTAACCCTAACCCTAACCCTAACCCTAACCCTAACCCTAACCCTAACCCTAACCCTAACCCTAACCCTAACCCTAACCCTAACCCTAACCCTAACCCTAACCCTAACCCTAACCCTAACCCTAACCCTAACCCTAACCCTAACCCTAACCCTAACCCTAACCCTAACCCTAACCCTAACCCTAACCCTAACCCTAACCCTAACCCTAACCCTAACCCTAACCCTAACCCTAACCCTAACCCTAACCCTAACCCTAACCCTAACCCTAACCCTAACCCTAACCCTAACCCTAACCCTAACCCTAACCCTAACCCTAACCCTAACCCTAACCCTAACCCTAACCCTAACCCTAACCCTAACCCTAACCCTAACCCTAACCCTAACCCTAACCCTAACCCTAACCCTAACCCTAACCCTAACCCTAACCCTAACCCTAACCCTAACCCTAACCCTAACCCTAACCCTAACCCTAACCCTAACCCTAACCCTAACCCTAACCCTAACCCTAACCCTAACCCTAACCCTAACCCTAACCCTAACCCTAACCCTAACCCTAACCCTAACCCTAACCCTAACCCTAACCCTAACCCTAACCCTAACCCTAACCCTAACCCTAACCCTAACCCTAACCCTAACCCTAACCCTAACCCTAACCCTAACCCTAACCCTAACCCTAACCCTAACCCTAACCCTAACCCTAACCCTAACCCTAACCCTAACCCTAACCCTAACCCTAACCCTAACCCTAACCCTAACCCTAACCCTAACCCTAACCCTAACCCTAACCCTAACCCTAACCCTAACCCTAACCCTAACCCTAACCCTAACCCTAACCCTAACCCTAACCCTAACCCTAACCCTAACCCTAACCCTAACCCTAACCCTAACCCTAACCCTAACCCTAACCCTAACCCTAACCCTAACCCTAACCCTAACCCTAACCCTAACCCTAACCCTAACCCTAACCCTAACCCTAACCCTAACCCTAACCCTAACCCTAACCCTAACCCTAACCCTAACCCTAACCCTAACCCTAACCCTAACCCTAACCCTAACCCTAACCCTAACCCTAACCCTAACCCTAACCCTAACCCTAACCCTAACCCTAACCCTAACCCTAACCCTAACCCTAACCCTAACCCTAACCCTAACCCTAACCCTAACCCTAACCCTAACCCTAACCCTAACCCTAACCCTAACCCTAACCCTAACCCTAACCCTAACCCTAACCCTAACCCTAACCCTAACCCTAACCCTAACCCTAACCCTAACCCTAACCCTAACCCTAACCCTAACCCTAACCCTAACCCTAACCCTAACCCTAACCCTAACCCTAACCCTAACCCTAACCCTAACCCTAACCCTAACCCTAACCCTAACCCTAACCCTAACCCTAACCCTAACCCTAACCCTAACCCTAACCCTAACCCTAACCCTAACCCTAACCCTAACCCTAACCCTAACCCTAACCCTAACCCTAACCCTAACCCTAACCCTAACCCTAACCCTAACCCTAACCCTAACCCTAACCCTAACCCTAACCCTAACCCTAACCCTAACCCTAACCCTAACCCTAACCCTAACCCTAACCCTAACCCTAACCCTAACCCTAACCCTAACCCTAACCCTAACCCTAACCCTAACCCTAACCCTAACCCTAACCCTAACCCTAACCCTAACCCTAACCCTAACCCTAACCCTAACCCTAACCCTAACCCTAACCCTAACCCTAACCCTAACCCTAACCCTAACCCTAACCCTAACCCTAACCCTAACCCTAACCCTAACCCTAACCCTAACCCTAACCCTAACCCTAACCCTAACCCTAACCCTAACCCTAACCCTAACCCTAACCCTAACCCTAACCCTAACCCTAACCCTAACCCTAACCCTAACCCTAACCCTAACCCTAACCCTAACCCTAACCCTAACCCTAACCCTAACCCTAACCCTAACCCTAACCCTAACCCTAACCCTAACCCTAACCCTAACCCTAACCCTAACCCTAACCCTAACCCTAACCCTAACCCTAACCCTAACCCTAACCCTAACCCTAACCCTAACCCTAACCCTAACCCTAACCCTAACCCTAACCCTAACCCTAACCCTAACCCTAACCCTAACCCTAACCCTAACCCTAACCCTAACCCTAACCCTAACCCTAACCCTAACCCTAACCCTAACCCTAACCCTAACCCTAACCCTAACCCTAACCCTAACCCTAACCCTAACCCTAACCCTAACCCTAACCCTAACCCTAACCCTAACCCTAACCCTAACCCTAACCCTAACCCTAACCCTAACCCTAACCCTAACCCTAACCCTAACCCTAACCCTAACCCTAACCCTAACCCTAACCCTAACCCTAACCCTAACCCTAACCCTAACCCTAACCCTAACCCTAACCCTAACCCTAACCCTAACCCTAACCCTAACCCTAACCCTAACCCTAACCCTAACCCTAACCCTAACCCTAACCCTAACCCTAACCCTAACCCTAACCCTAACCCTAACCCTAACCCTAACCCTAACCCTAACCCTAACCCTAACCCTAACCCTAACCCTAACCCTAACCCTAACCCTAACCCTAACCCTAACCCTAACCCTAACCCTAACCCTAACCCTAACCCTAACCCTAACCCTAACCCTAACCCTAACCCTAACCCTAACCCTAACCCTAACCCTAACCCTAACCCTAACCCTAACCCTAACCCTAACCCTAACCCTAACCCTAACCCTAACCCTAACCCTAACCCTAACCCTAACCCTAACCCTAACCCTAACCCTAACCCTAACCCTAACCCTAACCCTAACCCTAACCCTAACCCTAACCCTAACCCTAACCCTAACCCTAACCCTAACCCTAACCCTAACCCTAACCCTAACCCTAACCCTAACCCTAACCCTAACCCTAACCCTAACCCTAACCCTAACCCTAACCCTAATAATGGTCTCGCGGACCACATCACCATAACAAACACGTTTTTTCAGGATTATCTTTTTATTAAACCGGGTTTAAGAGTTAAACCTACATAACAATACATACGATCGAAAACCCTGAAGTTTGGTCTATATTTGATTGCGAACCCTGGGTTAGTTAAGATTTCCCCAAATGTTGGGTCAAAAAGTTTTCAAATCCAACCCTATTGACCCCTTTCCCAGGGTTGAAGCCCATTTTAACGTCCATTTATAGTATATTTGGGTCTTTATTACCCTTAGAAACCGATTGCACAACCCCGGGGTTTTAAAAAAAAGTTATTTTTTTCGACTTTATAATGGGTACTAGGTATATTCTCAAGTTGACCATTCACAAAATTTATTTATCATCAAAATCGTGGGTTAGCATATTAGAAGTTGTTATCCTTGTTTGATTTTAATGTTTTATATATCAATATGTGCGTATTCGTTATCCCGACAACATACGATAGAATCTTTTCTTAGTATTAATATTTGACCTAGTTATACTTAATTGAACAATACCGGTGATAGGGTCCATAAAGTTAGTTTTTTTGGTGATTTCGTCCCTATATATATTTGATAGTAATCATTCCGGAAGTCATATCTCAGCCATTTGTAAATATAATTGGGTAGTCCCAATGAGCAATTTGTAGATTATTGCAAATTCTACAGTATGACAAGTTTACTTTTATCCTTAGACCAATTTATAGATGAAAAAATATCAAGATAAAGACATGACCTTTTTAATTATTTAATATCTCAGTAATGAGATGTCTCGGCATAAGAATCGTATAATACATTTTGTTCAGAATTAAAAGTTCTAAAAGGCTGCTGAAAAGCGCAACTAAAAAAAGAATATCCGTGCTCTAGGCACGTGCCAAAGTTGAAGTAGTTCTAAGTAAAAAATGACCTGTTAAAACGATATTGCGACCTTGGCCAACTCATGAAATCTAGGTAATTAGTTACGCTGAATATTTATTTGTGTTCTTTTTGTAATATTTCCTTATATGGGCAAAGTTATGAGTGTTTAAACTTTTAGTGCTAACCCTGGCCCATAACAATTTTAGGGACCCAGTCACCAATATTTTTTTAAAAAATTGAATTTCTCATCGATCTTTTGAGCTATATAAAGAATTTTTTCAGGATGTATACATTTAACTGTTGTCTTACTGGTAAACTCGCGTTTTCTGGGCCATCGATAATATTTAGATGTCAAGGTTAAAAAAATTGAAATATACGTATGTTTTAAAAAAACTTGTTTGCTATGAATTCTTGGTTTCCACCCGAACCTATAAATGCCATCGATTCTAGGCTCCGACTTTCGGTTCCTAAGATATAAACAGTTTTAGGATTTTACAAACCTAACCCTAGGGACCCAGTCACCAATATTGCTTTTATTTAAAACTAAATTTCTCTTCGATCTTTTGATGTATCTAAGTCATTTTGTTCTGGTTGTATACATTTCACTGTGGTCTTACTGGTAAACTCGCGTTTTCTGGGCCATCGATAATATTTAGATGTCAAGGTTAAAAAAAATGAAATATACGTATGTTTTAAAAAAACTTGTTTGCTATGAATTCTTGGTTTCGAACCGAACCTATAAATGCAATCGATTCTAGGCTCCGACTTTCGGTTCCTAAGATATAAACAGTTTTAGGATTTTACAAACCTAACCCTGGGGACCCAGTCACCAATATTGCTTTTATTTAAAACTAAATTTCTCTTCGATCTTTTGATGTATCTTAGTCATTTTGTTCTGGTTGTGTCCATTTAAATGAGCTGGTATGGACAAATTCGCGTTTATTGGGTTACTGATATTATTTATGGGTTAAGGGCAAACATTTAAACAGTACATTTGTTTTAAAAAATCTTGTTTGCTATGGATTATGTTTTTTGACCCGAACCTATCAATGCCATCGATTCTATGCTCCGACTTCCGGTTCCTGATATATAAGCATTTGAAGGATTTTAAAAATGGTTATATATTTATATAGACAGGGTTAGGGACCCAGTCACCATTTTATTTCAAAATAATAAGAAATGTTGGTAATTCATCAAGAGAGCCTCAGGGAAGATTAGTGTAACTGAGTGGAATAATCTAGATTGTATATGGGGTATATTAGAGCAAAACTTGTTCTTACACTATTACTTTAAACCCTACAGTTATGCCAATATAACATTTAAAAGGGATATTTGTTAAAGCCAATTACCTCCCTTTACGGGAAATTTTCAACATAATTGTGTGCGAACATTATTTATCACGAATAAGCACTTATTTCAATAGATTATCTAAGCTTATTCATGTTCTTGAATAAGATATATGATTAATATTTTAAGTTGTATTCTTATTATTAAAATATATATAATCGGTGAATGGATAAGTAATACGCATGGACATGTACCAAGTTCTTTATATAGCCAGGGTTACGTCTACAGAGCCTCTATGCTATGTACAATGTAGATTGCAACTGTCGTATTTTCTTATATTACAGTTATTCGTGTCCACAAAGCGGTTTATCTGCTATGGATCAGTATGCTGTTTTGATAGGACCATATATCTCATTTTTGAACCAATAGACTAGCACACGACCAAGGGTCCGGTCAATAGATCCTGCTACACATACATTGTATATGTCAATCATAAAATCAGTTGATTAAGGTATTGACTTATGCACTGGGGTGGTGTTATGGTATGGGTTTGAATATTGCTAAATGATTAAGAGGGCCTTAGGGAAGATTAGTTTAACCTACACGGCCCAATATGTACATGATGTCTATATATTGATTTCGACTATAAATTGTTCTTACACTATTGCTTTAAACCCTACAGTTATGCCAACATAACATTTAAAATGGACTTTTGTAAAAGCCAATTACCTCCCTTTATAGTAAATTTTCAACATAATTGTGTGCGAACATTATTTATCACGTATAACAACTTATTTCAATAGATTATCTAAGCTTATTGATGTTCTTGAATAAGATATATGATTAATATTTTAAGTTGTATTCTTATTATTAAAATACATATAATCGGTGAATGGATAAGTAATACACATGGACATGTACCAAGTATTTTATATAGTCAGGGTTACTTCTACATAGCCTATATGCTATGTACAATGTAGATTGCAGCTGTCGTATTTTCTCATATTACAGTTATTCGTGTCCACAAAGCGGTTTATCTGCTATGGATCAGTATGCTGTTTTGACAGGACCATATATCTCATTTTTGAACCAATAGACTAACACACGACCAAGGGTCCGGTCAATAGATCCTGCTACACATACATTGTATATGTCAATCATAAAATCAGTTGATAAAGGTATTGACTTATGCATTGGGTTGGTGTTTTGGTATGGGTTCGAATATTGCTAAATGATTAAGAGGGCCTCAGGGAATATTAGTTTACCTAGACGGCCCATAATGTACATGATGTCTATATATTGATTTCGTGTATAAATTGTTCTAACACTTGTACGTTAAAACCTACAATAATGCCATTATACAATTTCGTTTGGGCTTTTATTAATGGGTAATTACCTCCCTTTATGTAAAAAATATTCAATGTAATCGTATTTCAACTTGTTATATCTGATATAAAAACTACTTTCAATGTGTTATTTGCATCTATATATGTATAAAGATAGTATATATGATTAATATGTTAACATTTATTCTTATTATTCAAATATATATAGTCGTTGAGTGGAAATGTAAATACTGGTTTGAACCATTAGACTAGTGCGGCACTCGATCATTGTTCCGGTCAATGTATCCATACATCTAAATTAAATATGCTTTATATCAGCGATAATGTCTTGTCGGCTGGTTCACGTACTTGATAAAGACAATGCCCAATAAGTTTGGAGTGGTGTTTGAATCTTACTTTATCAATAAGAGGACCTCAGGGAAGTTTAGTTTACCTAAACGACCCAATATGTACATGATGTCTATATATTGATTTCGAGTATAAATTGTTCTTACACTATTACTTTTAACCCTACAGTTATGCAAACATAACATTTAAAAGGGACTTTTTTAAATGCCAATTACCTCCCTTTATGGTAAATTTTCAACATAATTGTGTGCGAACATTATTTATCACGTATAACAACTTATTTCAATAGATTATCTAAGCGTATTCATGTTCTTGAATAAGATATATGATCAATATTTTAAGTTGTGCTCTTAGTATTAAAAAATATATATTTTGTGAATAGATAAGTAATACGCATGGACATGTACCAAGTACTTCATATGGCCAGGGTTACGTCTACAGAGCCTATATGCTAATTGCAGCTGTCGTAATTGCTCATAATACAGCTATTCGTGTCCAAGAAGCGGTTTGTCTGCTATAGATAAGTATGCTGTTTTGATAGAACCCTATATCTCATTTTTGAACCAATAGACTAGCTTGGCACACGACCAAGGGTCCGGTCAATAGATCCTTTACACAAACGATGTATATGTCAATCATAAAATCAGTTGATAAAGGTACTGACTTATGCATAGGGGTGGTGTTATGGTATGGGTTTGAATATAGCTAAATGATTAAGAGGGCCTCAGGGAAGATTAGTGTAACTGAGTGGAATAATCTAGATTGTATATGGGGTATATTAGAGCACAACTTGTTCTATATATTGATTTCGACTATAAATTGTTCTTACACTATTGCTTTAAACCCTACAGTTATGCCAATATAACATTTAAAAGCGATATTTGTAAAAGCCAATTACCTCCCTTTATGGTAAAATTTCAACATAATTGTGTGCGAACATCATTTATCACGTATAAGCACTTATTTCAATAGATTATCGAAGCTTATTCATGTTCTTGATTAAGATATATGATTAATATTTTAAATTGTATTCTTATTATTAAAATATATATAATCGGTGAATGGATAAGTAATACGCATGGACATGTACCAAGTTCTTTATATAGCCAGGGTTACGTCTACAGAGCCTATATGCTATGTACAATGTAGATTGCAATTGTCGTATTTTCTTATATTACAGTTATTCGTGTCCACAAAGCGGTTTATCTGCTATGGATCAGTATGCTGTTTTGATAGGACCATATATCTCATTTTTGAACCAATAGACTAGCACACGACCAAGGGTCCGGTCAATAGATCCTGCTACACATACATTGTATATGTCAATCATAAAATCAGTTGATAAAGGTATTGACTTATGCACTGGGGTGGTGTTATGGTATGGGTTTGAATATTGCTAAATGATTAAGAGGGCCTTAGGGAAGATTAGTTTAACCTACACGGCCCAATATGTACATGATGTCTATATATTGATTTCGAGTATAAATTGTTCTTACACTATTGCTTTAAACCCTACAGTTATGCCAACTTACCATTAAAAACGGACTTTTGTAAAAGCCAATTACCTCCCTTTATAGTAAATTTTCAACATAATTGTGTGCGAACATTATTTATGACGTATAACAACTTATTTCAATAGATTATTTAAGCTTATTCATGTTATTGAATAAGATATATGATTAATACTTTAAGTTGTGTTCTTATTATTAAAATACATATAATCGGTGAATGGATAAGTAATACGCCTGGACTTGTACCAAGTACTTTATATAGCCAGGGTTACGTCTACATAGTCTATATGTTTTGTACAAGGTAGATTGCAGCTGTCATATTTTCTATTTTGATTCCGAGTATAAATTGTTCTAACACTTGTACGTTAAAACCTACAATAATGTCATTATACAATTTCGTTTGGACTTTTATTAATGGGTAATTACCTCCCTTTCTGTAACAAATATTCAATGTAATCGTATTTCAACTTGTTATATCTGGTATAACAATTAATTTCAATGTGTTGTTTGCATCTATATATGTATAAAGATAATAAATATGATTAATATGTTAACATTTATTCTCATTATTCAAATATATATAGTCGTTGAGTGGTTATGTAAATTCTGTTTGGAATCATTATACTAGTGTGGCACACGACCATGGTTCCAGTCAATATATCAATACATCTAAATTAAATAAGCTTTATATCAACGATAATGTCTTGTCGGCTGGTTCACGCAATTGATAAAGACGATGCCCAATACGTTGGGAGTTGTGTTAGAATCTTACTTCATCAATAAGAGGACCTCAGGGAAGATTAGCTTAACTAAATGGTCTAATCACGGTAAACATAATATAAATCTAGTGATTACGAGTATAAATTGTTCCAATACAAGCACTTTAAAACCAACAGACATGTCATTATACACTTATGATTGGGCTTCTATTAATGGGTTATTACCTCCCTTTATGCAACACATATTCAATATAATCGAGTGTCAACATGTTATATCTGGTATAACAACTTATATCAATGTGTTCTTTGCATCTATATATGTATATAAATATATATATGATTAATATGTATATATTTATTCTCATCATTCAAATATATATAGTCGTCGAGTGAATATGTAAATACTGGTTTGAACCAATAGACTAGTGTTGCACACGACCACGGGTCCGGTCAATATATGCCTTACATCTAAATTATGTATGCTTTATATCAAGATAATGCCTTTTCGGCTGGTTCATGCAATTGATAAACACAATGACCTATGAGTTGTGAGTGGTGTTTGAATCTTACTATAGCAATAAGAGGACCTCAGGGAAGATTAGGTTAACTAAATGGTCTAATCACTGTAAACATAATATAAATCTAGTGATTTCGAGTATAAATTGTTCTAACACTAGCACTTTAAATCCAACATACATTAGTTTCTAATAAAGCATAAAGATGTCAGTGGTATGACAAAAAAGAAATTAGATCGATATCTTAAGTTGTTTCTGAGATATTCTTAATGGCGCATGTATATCCCTATGCTCTCCCATAGGCTCAATGTAAAATGGCTAAGTTATTTCCTGTTTTTTCCTAATTTCAAATGGCTGTCCTGCCCTAACATATTTGAATACTCATCTCAAATTACCTTTGTCAAGTAGACTGACATAATAATGGTATGAATCACTAGGTCATTGATACACCACTTTTCAAGTTTAGCCATGATAGATCTTGAAAAATGGTATATCTGACCACAGGCAATTCCACTCTTGCGGAAGGCGCTGACCGACTTTTCCCGAAATTCAAACGGCTGTCCGGACATAACCTATGGGAATAAACATATGAAATAGCTTTTGTTTAATAGATTGAAATAGGAATGGTAAGATTATTAGGACTTTCAAAAATAGCTTTTAAACTTTAGCCACAATAGTTCTTGGAAAATGGTATATCTGATAAAAAAATAAAAATATATGTTGATGTTAATAATTTTATTCAATATTAAATATCAATACCTCATTTGTTCGTGCATTAAAACGTTTAGACATATCACTATGCCAGAGTACATATGAGTTTGGAGTTTTACTAAAACAATATTACCTCCCTTTATGAATCAAATATTCAATATAATCGTGAACAAACTTGGCGTGCTGGGTATTAAGGTTCATTCCAAAGTTGTATACACATGTAAGTGAATAATACGTATGATTGTTCTGCTAATACTTACTGTATTATTCAAATATAAATTGTAGTTGAATGGATAACCTAAACATTACCCCTAACCCCGGGCACACGGATACATGCATACCTACCTTCATTCAAACACGCATACGAACATACACGCAAACATGCATACATTTATACACATATACTCCTTACTGCAATAAAAGAGGTTTATGTCGTGAAAATAAGTTCTTCGCCATGTAAAAAATTAACCCTGAAACGGAATATATACATAGGGACCCAATCACCATCTTTACAAGTAGAAAACTTGAAATAGTCAAATAATGGGAGAATTGGAGGAAAATATTCAGTATTTAAATTTCAATATCTCAGCTGTTCTTTGAGCTATCTTAATCATTTTTTCAGCATCGATACATCTAATTGCGTTCCTCTGGTCCCAGTTGAGTTTTCTGTGCAACCGATGATATTTATCTAAAAGTCAAACCATGCATTTGTCGCAATAGAACGTGTTTGCTATAGTTTCAATTTTCTAAATCCTACCTATAAATGTCATCGATTCTAAGCTGGGACTTCCGGTTCCTAAAATATTCACGATCGAATTTGTTTAGCGAATATGGCAAATTTAGGGACCCAGTCACACATTTAACCCTGGGATTTTTGGTACCATTTTCATTATAGCTTTACTTAGTCACTGGTATACCTGGCAAATGGTACCAACGGTTGTAAAAAGAAATTGAATAGATCTATTCGATGGTATAGTAATAATTATCCTAGGTTAAATGGTTTTTGAGAAATTAAGGTATGAACTTGGCACATTTTCATAGAATTAAAAAAAAGAAAGGCTTATTGGGAAAGACCTATTAACTGGTCTCACCGTAGGTCCACGCACACAAATGAATACATTTTATGATCAGAATTAAACTATCTACATGCATGTAAAGTTTGGACACGATTATGTAATCCCCGATAGAGAGAGCGCTAGAAAATCATTACCAAAATATTGAAAAAAAATAAAATCGAAAATATTTTTTTGTTCAAAATCTGTAGGTCCTAGAGCAAAAGTGTGCATTGATGAAGTGTTTAGATTGTTGAGCTCTATAATTATCCAATTAGGTCATACTTAATAACCGGAGTTTAGGTTGTGTTTTGAGCTATTCTAAGGTTCGATGTCAGTTTTCTCCTCATAAAGGAAAACCCTATGCAAATATGTGTACATCGTAATAATGAATATGTTTAGGCCTTTTCATTGCCACCAAAATCATTGGGATCGGATGAATGAAACTCTTGAAAATAAGGTTTAAACATCGATTTTCCATCAAAAAACCCTAGGGTCGGTTCTACGAAGGACCTTATCACCAATGTTCTATAAAAGTCTTACCAAACATATCTCCAGAAAGTCCGAATAGCCAAAAAATGTGCAATAAACGAATCTACAGGTTGGACCTATTTTAGGACCTGTAGTTTATTAAGTACAAAAATGACACGTGTTTGGACGTCAACATATGAACTTAATGTGCAAAATTTAATTGAAATGTTTTTTGGAATTTTTCAAACGGTACTCATCTTAAAATAATCTTTTAGGTCTAAAAAGTCCTATAAACAGTATCTAGGTCCTAAGGGGAAAGAGTTTGTTTTATTTGTCTATGGCGGGACCATATCACCAATGTCGGGACCATATCACCATAACAAAGGACCCAATCACCATGTTTGAAGGACCCCATCACCATGAGGGACCCGATCACCAAAATGGTAGGGACCCTATCACCAAAAATAGGGACCATATCACCACAAGACCATGCCCCTAACCCTAACCCTAACCCTAACCCTAACCCTAACCCTAACCCTAACCCTAACCCTAACCCTAACCCTAACCCTAACCCTAACCCTAACCCTAACCCTAACCCTAACCCTAACCCTAACCCTAACCCTAACCCTAACCCTAACCCTAACCCTAACCCTAACCCTAACCCTAACCCTAACCCTAACCCTAACCCTAACCCTAACCCTAACCCTAACCCTAACCCTAACCCTAACCCTAACCCTAACCCTAACCCTAACCCTAACCCTAACCCTAACCCTAACCCTAACCCTAACCCTAACCCTAACCCTAACCCTAACCCTAACCCTAATAATGGTCTCGCGGACCACATCACCATAACAAACACGTTTTTTCAGGATTATCTTTTTATTAAACCGGGTTTAAGAGTTAAACGTACATAACAATACATACGATCGAAAACCCTGAAGTTTGGTCTATATTTGAGTGCGAACCCTGGGTTAGTTAAGATTTCCCCAAATGTTGGGTCAAAAAGTTTTTAAATCCAACCCTATTGACCCCTTTCCCAGGGTTGAAGCCCATTTTAAAGTCCATTTATAGTATATTTGGGTCTTTATAACCCTTAGAAACCGATTGCACAACCCCGGGGTTTTAATTTTTTTTTTTTTTTTTCGACTTTATAATGGGTACTAGGTATATTCTCAAGTTGACCATTCACAAAATTTATTTATCTTCAAAATCGTGGGTTAGCATATTAGAAGTTGTTATCCTTGTTTGATTTTAATGTTTTATATATCAATATGCGCGTATTCGTTATCCGTACAACATATGATAGGATCTTTTCTTAGTATTAATATTTGACCTAGTTATACTTAATTGAACAATACCGGTCATAGGGTCCCTAAAGTTAGTTTTTTTGGTGATTTCGTCCCTATATATATTTGATAGTAATCATTCCGGAAGTCATATCTCAGCCATTTGTAAATATAATTGGGTAGTCCCAATGAGCAATTTGTAGATTATTGCAAATTCTACAGTATGACTAGTTTACTTTTATCCTTAGACCAATTTATAGATGAAAAAATATCAAGATAAAGACATGACCTTTTTAATTATTTAATATCTCAGTAATGAGATGTCTCGGCATAAGAAAGGTATAATACATTTTGTTCAAAATTAAAAGTTCTAAAAGGCTGCTAAAAAGCGCAACAAAAAAACGAATATCCGTGCTTTAGGCACGTGCCAAAGTTAAAGTAGTTCTAGGTAAAAATTGACCTGTTAAAACGACATTGCGACCTTGGCAAACTCATGAAATGTAGGTAATTAGTTACGCTGAATATTTATTTGTGTTCTTTTTGTAATATTTCCTTATATGGACAAAGTTATGAGTGTTTGAACTTTTAGTGCTAACCCTGGCTCATAACAATTTTAGGGACCCAGTCACCAATATTTTTTTAAAAAATTGAATTTCTCATTGATCTTTTGAGCTATCTAAATATTTTTTTCAGGATGTATACATTTGACTGTGTCCTTACTGGTAAACTCGCGTTTTCTGGGCCATCGATATTATTTAGATGTCAAGGTTAAAAAAATTGAAATATACATATGTTTTAAAAAAACTTGTTTGCTATGCATTCTTTGTTTCGATCCGAACCTATAAATGCCATCGATTCTAGGCTCCGACTTTCGGTTCCTAAGATATAAACATTTTAAGGATTTTACAAACCTAACCCTAGGGACCCAGTCACCAATATTGCTTTTATTTAAAACTAAATTTCTCCTCGATCTTTTGAGCTATCTAAATATTTTTTTAAGGATGTAGAAAATTTGACTATGTCCTTACTGGTAAACTCGCGTTTTCTGGGTCATCGATA
This sequence comes from Cyrtodaria siliqua, assembly GCA_037043455.1. Taxonomy (NCBI): domain Eukaryota; kingdom Metazoa; phylum Mollusca; class Bivalvia; order Adapedonta; family Hiatellidae; genus Cyrtodaria; species Cyrtodaria siliqua. The sequence continues at coordinate 18,890 of JAWPHD010014053.1, forward strand.
TTATTTAGATGTCAAGGTTAAAAAAATTGAAATATACATATGTTTTAAAAAAACTTGTTTGCTATGCATTTTTAGTTTCGATCCGAACCTATAAATGCCATCGATTCTAGGCTCCGACTTTCGGTTCCTAAGATATAAACATTTTAAGGATTTTACAAACCTAACCCTGGGGACCCAGTCACCAATATTGCTTTTATTTAAAACTAAATTTCTCCTCTATCTTTTGATGTATCTAAGTCATTTTGTTCTGGTTGTGTACATTTAAATGAGCTGGTACGGACAAATTCGCGTTTACTGGGTCACTGATATTATTTATGGGTTAAGGTCAAACATTTGAACTGTACATTTGTTTTAAACAATCATGTTTGCTATGGATTATGTTTTTTTACCCGAACCTATAAATGCCATCGATTCTATGCTCCGACATCCGGTTCCTGAAATATAAGCATTTGAAGGATTTTAAAAAGGGTTATATACTTATATATACAGGGTTAGGGACCCAGTCACCATTTTATTTCAAAATATCAAGAAATGTTGATAATTCATCAAGAGAGCCTCAGGGAAGATTAGTGTAACTGAGTGGAATAATCTAGATTGTATATGGGGTATATTAGAGCACAACTTGTTCTTACACTATTATTTTAAACCCTCAGTTATGCCAAAATAACATTTAAAAGGGACTTTTGTAAAAGTCAATTACCTCCCTTTAAGGTAAATTTTCAACATAATTGTGTGCAAACATTATTTATCACGTATAACAACTTATTTCAATAGATTATCTAAGCTTATTCATGTTCTTGAATAAGATATATGATTAATATTTTAAGTTGTGTTCTTAGTATTAAATATATATAATCGGTCAATGGATAAGTAATACGCATGGACATGTACCAAGTACTTTATATGTCCAGGGTTACGTCTACAGAGCCTATATGCTATGTATAATGTAGATTGCAGCTGTCGTATTTTCTCATAATACAGTTATTCGTGTCCACAAAGCGGTTTATCTGCTATAGATCAGTATGCTGTTTTGATAGGTCCCTATATCACATTTTTGAACCAATAGACTAGCTTGGCACACGACCAAGGGTCCGGTCAATAGATCCTGCTACACATACGTTGTATATGTCAATCATAAAATCAGTTGATAAAGGTATTGACTTACGCATTGGGGTGGTGTTATGGTAAGGGTTCAAATATTTCTACATGATTAAGAGGGCCTCAGGGAAGATTAGTTTACCTAAACGGCCCAATATGTACATGACGTCTATATATTGATTTCGAGTATAAATTGTTCTTACACTATTACTTTAAACCCTACAGTTATGCCAACATAACATTTAAACGAGACTTTTGTAAACGCCAATTACCTCCCTTTATGGTAAATTTTCAACATAATTGTGTGCAAGCATTATTTATCACGTATAGCAACTTATTTCAATAGATTATCTTAGCTTATTCATGTTCTTGAATAAGATATATCATTAATATTTTAAGTTGTGTTCTTAGTATTAAAATATATATAATCGGTGAATGGATAAGTAATACGCATGGACATGTACCAAGTACTTTATATGGCCAGGGTTACGTCTACAGAGCCTATATGCTATGTATAATGTAGATTGCAGCTGTCGTATTTTCTCATAATACAGTTATTCGTGTCCACGAAACGGTTTATCTGCTATGGATAAGTATGCTGTTTTGATAGGACCATATATCTCATTTTTGAACCCATAGACTAGTTTGGCACACGACCAAGGGCCCGTTCAATAGATCCTGCTACACATACATTGTATATGTCAATCATAAAATCAGTTGATTAAAGTATTGACTTATGCACTGGGGTGGTGTTATGGTATGGGTTCGAATATTGCTAGATGATTAAGAGGGCCTTAGCGAAGATTAGTTTAACCTAAACGGTCCAATATGTACATGATGTCTATATATTGATTTCGAGTATAAATTGTTCTTACATTATTGCTTTAAACCCTACAGTTATGCCAACATAACATTTAAAATGGACTTTTGTAAAAGCCAATTACCTCCCTTTATGGTAAATTTTCAACATAATTGTGTGCGAACATTATTTATCACGTATAACAACTTATTTCAATAGATCACTTAGCTTATTCATGTTCTTGAATAAGATATATGATTAATATTTTAAGTTGTGTTCTTAGTATTAAAATATATATAATCGGTCAATGGATAAGTAATACGCATGGACATGTACCAGGGTTACGTTTACAGAGCCTATATGCTATCTATAATGTAGATTGCAGCTGTCGTATTTTCTCATAATACAGTTATTCGTGTGCACGAAGCGGTTTATCTGCTATTGATCAGTATGATGTTTTTATAGGACCCTATATCTCATTTTGAACCAATAGACTAGTTTGGCACACGACCAAGGGTCCGGTCAATATATCCTGCTACACATACATTGTATATGTCTATCATAAAATAAGTTGATAAAGGTATTGACTTTTGCACTGGGGTGGTGTTATGGTATGGGTTTGAATATTGCTAAATGATTAAGAGGGCCTTAGGGAAGATTAGTTTAACCTAAACGCCCCAATATGTACATGATGTCTATATATTGATTTCGAGTATAAATTGTTCTTACACTATTGCTTTAAACCCTACAGTTATGCCAACATAACATTTAAAATGGACTTTTGTAAAAGCCAATTACCTCCCTTTATGGGAAATTTTCAACATAATTGTGTGCGAACATTATTTATCACGTATAACAACTTATTTCAATAGATTATTTAAGCTTATTCATGTTCTTGAATAAGATATATGATTAATACTTTAAGTTGTGTTCTTATTATTAAAATACATATAATCGGTGAATGGATAAGTAATACGCCTGGACATGTACCAAGTACTTTATATAGCCAGGGCTACGTCTACAGAGCCTATATGCTATGTACAATGTAGATTGCAACTGTCGTATTTTCTTATATTACAGTTATTCGTGTCCACAATGCGGTTTATCTGCTATGGATCAGTATGCTGTTTTGATAGGTCCCTATATCACATTTTTGAACCAATAGACTAGCTTGGCACACGACCAAGGGTCCGGTCAATAGATCCTGCTACACATACGTTGTATATGTCAATCATAAAATCAGTTGATAAAGGTATTGACTTATGCACTGGGGTGGTGTTATGGTATGGGTTTGCATATTGCTAAATGATTAAGAGGGCCTCAGGGAAGATAAGTTTACCTAAACGGCCCAATATGTACATGATGTCTATATATTGATTTCGAGTATAAATTGTTCTTACACTATTGCTTTAAACCCTACAGTTATGCCAACATAACATTTAAAACGGACTTTTGTCAAAGCCAATTACCTCCCTTTATGGTAAATTTTCAACATAATTGTGTGCGAACATTATTTATTACATATAACAACTTATTTCAATACATTATCTAAGCTTATTCATGTTCTTAGATAAGATATATGATTAATATTTTAAGTTGTGTTCTTAGTATTAAAATATATATAATCGGTCAATGGATAAGTAATACGCATGGACATGTACCAGGTACTTTATATGGCCAGGGTTACGTCTACAGAGCCTATATGCTATGTATAATGTAGATTGCAGCTGTCGTATTTTCTCATAATACAGTTTTTCGTGTCCACGAATCTGTTTATCTGCTATGGATAAGTATGCTGTTTTGATAGGACCATATATCTCATTTTTGAACCAATAGACTAGTTTGTCACACGACCAAGGGTCCGGTCAATAGATCCTGCTACACATACATTGTATATGTCAATCATAAAATCAGTTGATAAAGGTATTGACTTATGCACTGGGGTGGTGTTATGGTATGAGTTCGAATATTGATAAATGCTTAAGAGGGCCTCAGGGAAGATTAGTTTACCTAAACGGCCCAATATGTACATGATGTCTATATATTGATTTCGAGTATAAATTGTTCTTACACTATTGCTTTAAACCCTACAGTTATGCCAACTTACCATAAAAAACGGACTTTTGTAAAAGCCAATTACCTCCCTTTATGGTAAATGTTCAACATAATTGTGTGCGAACATTATTTATCACGTATAACAACTTATTTCAATAGATTATTTAAGCTTATTCATGTTCTTGAATAAGATATATGATTAATACTTTAATTTGTGTTCTTATTATTAAAATACATATAATCGGTGAATGGATAAGTAATACGCCTGGACATGTACCAAGTACTTTATATAGCCAGGGTTACGTCTACATAGTCTATATGTTTTGTACAAGGTAGATTGCAGCTGTCGTATTTTCTATATTGATTCCGAGTATAAATTGTTCTATCACTTGTACGTTAAAACCTACAATAATGTCATTATACAATTTCGTTTGGACTTTTATTAATGGGTAATTACCTCCCTTTATGTAACAAATATTCAATGTAATCGTATTTCAACTTGTTATATCTGGTATAACAATTAATTTCAATGTGTTATTTGCATCTATATATGTAAAAAGATAATAAATATGATTATTATGTTAACATTTATTCTCATTATTCAAATATATATAGTCGTTGAGTGGTTATGTTAATTCTGTTTTGAATCATTAGACTAGTGTGGCACACGACCATGGTTCCAGTCAATATATCAATACATCTAAATTAAATAAGCTTTATATCAACGATAATATCTTGTCGGCTGGTTCACGCAATTGATAAAGACGATGCCCAATAAGTTGGGAGTGGTGTTAGAATCTTACTTCATCAATAAGAGGACCTCAGGGAAGATTAGCTTAACTAAATGGTCTAATCACGGTAAACATAATATAAATCTAGTGATTACGAGTATAAATTGTTCTAACACAAGCACTTTAAAACCAACAGACATGTCATTATACACTTATGATTGGGCTTCTATTAATGGGTTATTACCTCCCTTTATGCAACACATATTCAATATAATCGTGTGTCAACATGTTATATCTGGTATAACAACTTATATCAATGTGTTCTTTGCATCTACATATGTATATAAATATATATATGATTAATATGTATATATTTATTCTCATCATTCAAATATATATATTCGTCGAGTGAATATGTAAATACTGGTTTGAACCAATAGACTAGTGTGGCACACGACCACGGGTCCGGTCAATATATGCCTTACATCTAAATTATGTATGCTATATATCAAGATAATGTCTAGTCGGCTGGTTCATGCAATTGATTAACACAATGACCTATGAGTTGGGAGTGGTGTTTGAATCTTACTATAGCAATAAAAGGACCTCAGGGAAGATTAGGTTAACTAAATGGTCTAATCACGGTAAACATAATATAAATCTAGTGATTTCGAGTATAAATTGTTCTAACACTTGCACTTTAAAACCAACATACATGTCATTATAAACTTGTGTTTGGGCTCTATTAATGGGTTATTACCTCCCTTTATGCAACACATATTCAATATAATCGTGTGTCAACATGTTATATCTGGTATAGCAACTTATATCAATGAGTTCTTTGTATCTATATATGTATATAAATAGATATATGATTAATATGTATATATTTATTCTCATTATTCAAATATATATAGTCCTTGAGTGGATATGTAAATACTGGTTTGAACCAATAGACTAGTGTGGCACACGACCACGGATCCGGTCAATATATTCCTTACATCTAAATTATATATGCTATATATCAACTATAATGTCTAGTGAGCTGGTTCATGCAATTGATAAACACAATGACCTATGAGTTGGGAGTGGTGGGTTTGAATCTTACTATATCATTAAGAGGACCTCAGCGAAGATTAGCTATGATATGTGAATAATATATATGATTAATATGTTAATAATTATTCACATTATTCAAATACATAGAGTCGTTCAGAGGATACATAGTTACTGTGTTGAACCAATAGACTAGTTTGGCACACGGTCAGTCGGTCCGATCAATAAATCCCAGACCTCTAACTTGTATATGCTATGTATCAACGATAAAATATAGTCGGGTAGTTCACATACTTGATAAAGACAATGGCCTATGAATTGGGAGTGGTAAAACTGTATGGGGTTGAATCTAACTATATCATTAAGAGGACCTCAGGGAAGATTAGCTTTATTAAATGCTCTGGTCATAGTAAACATAATATCAATCTACTATGAGTATAAATTGTTTGACACAATGGCGGATGGCGCTGACCGACTTTTCCCTCAATTCAAATGGCTGTCCGGACATAACCTATGGGACTAAACATCTGAATAACTTTTGTCTAGTCGACTGACATAAGAATGGTAGTATGAATCATTAGCTCTTGATCCACCGCTTTTCAAGTTTAGCCACGCTACATCTTAGAACATAGTATATCTGATCACAGGCAATTCCACTCTGGCGGAAGGTGCTGACCGACTTTTCCCTAAATTCAAATGGCTGCCTGGACATAACCTATGGGAATAAACATCTGAAATAACTTGTGTTTAGTAGATTGAAATAGGAATGGTAAGATCATCAGTACTTTTAACGATAGCTTTTAAACTTTAGCCACAATAGTTCTTGGAAAATGGTGTATCTGACCAAAAACGTAAATATATGTTGATGTAAATAACTTTTATTCAATATTAAATATCAATACCTCATTTGTCCGTGCATTAAAACGTTTAGACATATCACTATGCCAGAAAACATCTGAGTTTGGAGTTACTAAAACATTATTACCTCCCTTTATAAATCAAATATTCAATATAGTCGTGTACAAACTTGGCGTGCTGGGTATTTAGGTTCATTCCAAAGTTGTATACACATGTAAGAGAATAATACGTATGATTGTTCTGCTAATACTTCTTGTAGTATTCAAATATAAATTGTAGTTGAATAGATAACCTAAACATTACACCTAACCCCGGGCGTGCATACATGCATACCTACCTATATTCAGACACGCATACCCACATACATGCAAACATGCATACATGTATACACATATACTCCTAACTGCTATTAAAGAGGTTTATTTCGTGAAAATAAGTTCTTCGCCATGTAAAAACTTAACCCTGAAACGGAATATATACATAGGGACCCAATCACCATCTTTAAAAGTCGAAAACTTGAAATAGTCAAATAATGGGAGAATTGGAGGAAAATATGCATTATTTAAATTTCAATATCTCAGCTGTTCTTTGAGCTATCTTAACCATTTTTTCAGCATTGATACATCTAATTGCGTTCTTGTGGTCCCAGTTGAGTTTTCTGTGCTACCGATGATATTTATGTAAAAGTAGAACCATGCATTTGTCACAATTGAACTGTTTGCTAAAGTTTCAATTTTCTAAATCCTACCTATAAATGTCATCGATTCTAAGCTGGGACTTCCGGTTCCTAAAATATTCATGATCGAATTTGTTTAGCGAATATGGCAAATTTAGGGACCCAGTAACCACATTAACCCTGGGATTTTTGGTACCATTTTCATTATAGCTTTACTTAGTCACTGGTATACCTGGCAAATGGTACCAACGGTTGTAAAAAGAAATTGAATAGATCTATTCGATGGTATAGTAATAATTATCGTAGGTTAAATGGTTTTTCAGAAATTAAGGTATGAACTTGGCACATTTTCATAGAATTAAAAAAAAAAAGGCTTATTCGGAAAGACCTTTTAACTGGTCTCACCGTAGGTCCACGCACACAAATGAATACATTTTATGATCAGAATTAAACTATCTACATGCATGTAAAGTTTGGACACGATTATGTAATCCCCGATAGAGAGAGCGCTAGTAAATCATTACCAAAATATTGAAAAAAAATGAAATCGAAAATATTATTTTTTTCAAAATCTGTAGGTCCTAGAGCAAAAGTGTACATTGATGAAGTGTTTAGATTGTTGAGCTCTATAATTATCCAATTAGGTCATACTTAATAACCGGAGTTTAGGTTGTGTTTTGAGCTATTCTAAGGTTCGATGTCAGTTTTCTCCTCATAAAGGAAAACCCTATGCAAATATGTGTACATCGTAATAATGAATATGTTTAGGCCTTTTTATTGCCACCAAAATCATTAGGATCGGATGAATGGAACTCTTGAAAATAAGGTTTAAACATCGATTTTCCATCAAAAACCCCTAGGGTCGGTTCTACGAAGGACCTTATCACCAATGTTCTATAAAAGTCTTACCAAACATATCTCCAGAAAGTCCGAATAGCCAAAATATGTGCAATATACGAATCTACATGTTGGACCTATTTTAGGACCTGTAGTTTATTAAGTACAAAAATGACACGTGTTTGGACGTCAACGTATGAACTTAATGTGCAAAATTTAATTGAAATGTTTTTTGGAATTTTTCAAACGGTACTCATCTTAAAATAATCTTTTAGGTCCAAAAAGTTCTTTAAACAGTATCTAGGACCTAAGGGGAAAGAGTTTGTTTTCTTTGTCTATGGCGGGACCATATCACCAATGTCGGGACCATATCACCATAACAAAGGACCCAATCACCATGTTTGAAGGACTCCATCACCATGAGGGACCCGATCACCAAAATGGTAGGGACCCTATCACCAAAAATAGGGACCATATCACCAGAAGACCATGCCCCTAACCCTAACCCTAACCCTAACCCTAACCCTAACCCTAACCCTAACCCTAACCCTAACCCTAACCCTAACCCTAACCCTAACCCTAACCCTAACCCTAACCCTAACCCTAACCCTAACCCTAACCCTAACCCTAACCCTAACCCTAACCCTAACCCTAACCCTAACCCTAACCCTAACCCTAACCCTAACCCTAACCCTAACCCTAACCCTAACCCTAACCCTAACCCTAACCCTAACCCTAACCCTAACCCTAACCCTAACCCTAACCCTAACCCTAACCCTAACCCTAACCCTAACCCTAACCCTAACCCTAACCCTAACCCTAACCCTAACCCTAACCCTAACCCTAACCCTAACCCTAACCCTAACCCTAACCCTAACCCTAACCCTAACCCTAACCCTAACCCTAACCCTAACCCTAACCCTAACCCTAACCCTAACCCTAACCCTAACCCTAACCCTAACCCTAACCCTAACCCTAACCCTAACCCTAACCCTAACCCTAACCCTAACCCTTCTTACGCATACATATTCTGTTCTTACGCATATATATTCCGTTCTTACTCTTATATATTCAGTTCTTACACATATATATTCCGTTCTTACGCATATATATTCAGTTCTTACACATATATACTCAGTTCTTAAACATATATATTCAGTTCTTACACATATATATTCAGTTCTTACACATATATATTCAGTTCTTTCACATGTATATTCAGTAATAACACATATATATTCAGTTCTTACAAATATATATTCAGTTCTTACGCATATATATTCCGTTCTTACGAATATATATTCCGTTCTTACGCATATATATTCAGTTCTTACACATATATATTCCGTTCTTACACATATATAATCAGTTCTTACACATATATATTCAGTTCTTACACATATATATTCAGCTCTTACACATATATATTCAGTTCTTACACATATATATTCAGTTCTTAAGCATATATATTCCGTTCTTACGCATATATATTCCGTTCTTACGCATATATTCAGTTCTTACGCATATATAATCAGTTCTTACACATATATATTCAGTTCTTACACATATATATATATTCAGTTCTTACACATATATATTCAGTTCTTACACATATATATTCAGTTCTTACTCATATATATTCCGTTCTTACGCATATTTATTCCGTTCTTACGCATATATATTCCGTTCTTACGCATACATATTCTGTTCTTACGCATATATATTCCGTTCTTACGCTTATATATTCAGTTCTTACACATATATATTCCGTTCTTACGCATATATATTCAGTTCTTACACATATATACTCAGTTCTTAAACATATATATTCAGTTCTTACACATATATATTCAGTTCTTACACATATATATTCAGTTCTTTCACATGTATATTCAGTAATTACACATATATATTCAGTTCTTACAAATATATATTCAGTTCTTACGCATATATATTCCGTTCTTACGAATATATATTCCGTTCTTACGCATATATATTCAGTTCTTACACATATATATTCCGTTCTTACACATATATAATCAGTTCTTACACATATATATTCAGTTCTTACACATATATATTCAGCTCTTACACATATATATTCAGTTCTTACACATATATATTCAGTTCTTACGCATATATATTCCGTTCTTACGCATATATATTCCGTTCTTACGCATATATTCAGTTCTTACGCATATATATTCAGTTCTTACACATATATATTCAGTTCTTACACATATATATATATTCAGTTCTTACACATATATATTCAGTTCTTACACATATATATTCAGTTCTAACTCATATATATTCCGTTCTTACGCATACTTATTCCGTTCTTACGCATATATATTCCGTTCTTACGCATATTTATTCCGTTCTTACGCATATATTCAGTTCTTACGCATATATTCAGTTCTTACGCATATATATTCCGTTCTTACGCATATATATTCCGTTCTTACACATATATATTTAATTCTTGCACATATATATTCAGTTCTTACGCATATATATTCAGTTATTACGCATATATATTCCGTTCTTACGCATATATATTCCGTTCTTACGCATATATATTCAGTTCTTACACATATATATTCAGTTCTTACACATATATATTCAGTTCTTACACATATATATTCAGTTCTTACACATATATATTCCGTTCTTACACATATATATTCAGTTCTTACACATATATATTCAGTTCTTACACATATATATTCAGTTCTTACACATATATATTCAGTTCTTACGCATATATATTCCGTTCTTACGAATATATATTCCGATCTTACGCATATATATTCAGTTCTTGCACATGTATATTCATCTCTTACACATATATATTCAGTTCTTACACGTATATATTCAGTTCTTACGCATATATATTCCGTTCTTGCGCATATATATTCCGTTCTTACGCATATATATTCCGTTCTTACGCATATAAATTCCGTTCTTACGCATACATATTCCGTTCTTACGCATATATATTCCGTTCTTACGCATATATATTCCGTTCTAACGCATATATATTCAGTTCTAACGCATATATATTCAGTTCTTACACATATATACTCAGTTCTTACACATACATATTCCGTTCTTACGCATATATATTCCGTTCTTACGCATATGTATTCAGTTCTTACGCATATATATTCAGTTCTTACACATATATACTCAGTTCTTACACATATATATTCAGTTCTTACACATATATATTCAGTTCTTACACATATATATTCAGTTCTTACACATATATATTCCGTTCTTACACATATATATTCAGTTCTTACACATATATATTCAGTTCTTACACATATATATTCCGTTCTTACGCATATATATTCCGTTCTTACACATATATATTCCGTTCTTACACATATATATTCAGTTCTTACAAATATATATTTAGTTCTTTCACATATATATTCAGTTCTTACGCATATATATTCCGTTCTTACGCATATATTCCGTTCTTACGCATATATATTCAGTTCTTACACATATATACTCAGTTCTTACACATATATATTCAGTTCTTACACATATATATTCCGTTCTTACGCATATATATTCCGTTCTTACACATATATATTTAGTTCTTGCACATATATATTCAGTTCTTACGCATATATATTCCGTTCTTACGCATATATTCCGTTCTTACTCATATATTCAGTTTTTACGCATATATTCAGTTCTTACGCATATATATTCCGTTCTTACGCATATACATTCCGTTCTTACGCATATATTCAGTTCTTATGCATATATATTCCGTTCTTACGCATATCTATTCCGTTCTTACACATATATATTTAGTTCTTGCACATATATATTCCGTTCTTACGCATATATATTCAGTTCTTAGGCATATATATTCCGTTCTTACGCATATATATTTAGTTCTTACACATATATATTCAGTTCTTACACATATATATTCAGTTCTTACACATATATATTCAGTTGTTACAAATATATATTCCGTTCTTACGCATATATATTCCGTTCTTACGCAAATATATTCCGCTCTTACGCATATATATTCCGACCTTACGCATATATATTCAGTTCTTACACATGTATATTCAGTTCTTACACATATATATTCAGTTCTTACACATATATATTCAGTTCTTACGCATATATATTCCGTTCTTAAGCATATATATTCCGTTCTTACGCATATAAATTCCGTTCTTACGCATACATATTCTGTTCTTACGCATATATATTCCGTTCTTACGCTTATATATTCAGTTCTTACACATATATATTCCGTTCTTACGCATATATATTCAGTTCTTACACATATATACTCAGTTCTTAAACATATATATTCAGTTCTTACACATATATATTCAGTTCTTACACATATATATTCAGTTCTTTCACATGTATATTCAGTAATTACACATATATATTCAGTTCTTACACATATATATTCAGCTCTTACACATATATATTCAGTTCTTACACATATATATTCAGTTCTTACGCATATATATTCCGTTCTTACGCATATATATTCCGTTCTTACGCATATATTCAGTTCTTACGCATATATATTCAGTTCTTACACATATATATTCAGTTCTTACACATATATATATATTCAGTTCTTACACATATATATTCAGTTCTTACACATATATATTCAGTTCTTACACATATATATTCAGTTCTTACCCATATATATTCCGTTCCTACGCATATTTATTCCGTTCTTACGCATATATATTCCGTTCTTACGCATATTTATTCCGTTCTTACGCATATATTCAGTTCTTACGCATATACATGTATTCAGTTCTTACGCATATATATTCCGTTCTTACGCATATATATTCCGTTCTTACACATATATATTTAGTTCTTGCACATATATATTCAGTTCTTACGCATATATATTCAGTTATTACGCATATATATTCCGTTCTTACGCATATATATTCCGTTCTTACGCATATATATTCAGTTCTTACACATAAATATTCAGTTCTTACACATATATATTCAGTTCTTACACATATATATTCAGTTCTTACACATATATATTCCGTTCTTACACATATATATTCAGTTCTTACACATATATATTCAGTTCTTACACATATATATTCAGTTCTTACACATATATATTCAGTTCTTACGCATATATATTCCGTTCTTACGAATATATATTCCGATCTTACGCATATATATTCAGTTCTTGCACATGTATATTCAGTTCTTATACATATATATTCAGTTCTTACACGTATATATTCAGTTCTTACGCATATATATTCCGTTCTTACGCATATATATTCCATTCTTACGCATATATATTCCGTTCTTACGCATATAAATTCCGTTCTTACGCATACATATTCCGTTCTTACGCATATATATTCCGTTCTTACGCATATATATTCCGTTCTTACACATATATATTCCGTTCTTACGCATATATATTCCGTTCTTACACATATATATTTAGTTCTTGCACATATATATTCAGTTCTTACGCATATATATTCAGTTCTTACACATATATATTCAGTTCTTACACATATATAATCAGTTCTTACACATATATATTCAGTTCTTACACATATATATTCAGTTCTTACAAATATACATTCCGTTCTTACACATATATATTCAGTTCTTACACATATATATTCCGTTCTTACGCGTATATATTCCGTTCTTACGCATATATATTCCGTTCTTACGCATATATATTCCGTTCTTACGCATATATATTCCATTCTTACGCATATATATTGAGTTCTTACGCATATATATTCCGTTCTTACGCATATATATTCAGTTCGTACACATATATATTCAGTTCATACAAATATATATTCCGTTCTTACGCATATATATTCAGTTCTTACACATATATATTCAGTTCTTACACATATATATTCCGTCCTTACGCATATGTATTCCGTTCTTACGCATATATATTCCGTTCTTACGCATATATATTCCGTTCTTACGCATATATTCCGTCCTTACGCATATATATTCCGTATTTACGCATATATATTCCGTTCTTACGCATATATATTACGTTCTTACACATATATATTTAGTTCTTGCACATATATATTCCGTTCTTACGCATATATGTTCAGTTCTTAGGCATATATATTCCGTTCTTACGCATATATATTTAGTTCTTACACATATATATTCAGTTCTTACACATATATATTCAGTTCTTACACATATATATTCAGTTCTTACACATATATATTCAGTTCTTACACATATATATTCAGTTCTTACACATATATATTCAGTTCTTACACATATATATTCAGTTCTTACACATATATATTGAGTTCTTACAAATATATATTCAGTTCTTACGCATATATATTCAGTTCTTACGCATATATTCAGTTCTTACGCATATATATTCAGTTTTTACACTTATATATTCAGTTCTTATGCATATATATTCAGTTTTTACTCATATATATTCCGTTCTTACTCATATATATTCCGATCTTACGCATATATATTCAATTCTTACACATGTATATTCATTTCTTACGCATATATATTCCGTTCTTACGCATATATAATCAGTTCTTACGCATATATATTCCGTTCTTACACATATATATTCAGTTCTTACACATATATATTCAGTTCTTACACATATATATTCCGTTCTTACGCATATATATTCCGTTCTTACATATATATATTTAGTTCTTGCACATATATATTCAGTTCTTACGCATATATATTCAGTTCTTACGCATATATATTCCGTTCTTACGCATATATATTCCGTTCTTACGCATATATATTCAGTTCTTAGACATTTATATTCAGTTCTTACACATATATATTCCGTTCTTACACATATATATTCAGTTCTTAGACATATATATTCCGTTCTTACGCATACATATTCAGTTCTTACACATATATATTCAGTTCTTACACATATATATTCAATTCTTACACATATATATTCCGTTCTTACGCATATATATTCCGTCCTTACGCATATATATTCCGTTCTTACGCATATATATTCCGTTCTTACGCATATATATTCAGTTCTTACGCATATATATTCCATTCTTACGCATATTTATTCCGTTCTTACGCATATATTTAGTTCTTACGCATATATTCAGTTCTTACGCATATATATTCCGTTCTTACGCATATATATTCCGTTCTTACACATATATATTTAGTTCTTGCACATATATATTCAGTTCTTACGCATATATATTCCGTTCTTACGCATATATATTCAGTTCTTACACATATATATTCAGTTCTTACACATATATATTCAGTTCTTACACATATATATTCAGTTCTTACGCATATATATTCCGTTCTTACGCATATATATTCCGTTCTTACGCATATAAATTCCGTTCTTACGCATACATATTCTGTTCTTACGCATATATATTCCGTTCTTACTCTTATATATTCAGTTCTTACACATATATATTCCGTTCTTACGCATATATATTCAGTTCTTACGCATATATACTCAGTTCTTAAACATATATATTCAGTTCTTACACATATATATTCAGTTCTTACACATATATATTCAGTTCTTTCACATGTATATTCAGTAATTACACATATATATTCAGTTCTTACACATATATATTCAGCTCTTACACATATATATTCAGTTCTTACACATATATATTCAGTTCTTACGCATATATATTCCGTTCTTACGCATATATATTCCGTTCTTACGCATATATTCAGTTTTTACGCATATATATCCAGTTCTTACACATATATATTCAGTTCTTACACATATATATATATTCAGTTCTTACACATATATATTCAGTTCTTACACATATATATTCAGTTCTTACACATATATATTCAGTTCTTACCCATATATATATTTATTCCGTTCTTACGCATATATATTCCGTTCTTACGCATATTTATTCCGTTCTTTCGCATATATTCAGTTCTTACGCATATATTCAGTTATTACGCATATATATTCCGTTCTAACGCATATATATTCCGTTCTTACACATATATATTTAGTTCTTGCACATATATATTCAGTTCTTACGCATATATATTCAGTTATTACGCATATATATTCCGTTCTTACGCATATATATTCCGTTCTTACGCATATATATTCAGTTCTTACACATATATATTCAGTTCTTACACATATATATTTAGTTCTTACACATATATATTCCGTTCTTACACATATATATTCAGTTCTTACACATATATATTCAGTTCTTACACATATATATTCAGTTCTTACACATATATATTCAGTTCTTACGCATATATATTCCGTTCTTACGAATATATATTCCGATCTTACGCATATATATTCAGTTCTTGCACATGTATATTCAGTTCTTACACATATATATTCAGTTCTTACACGTATATATTCAGTTCTTACGCATATATATTCCGTTCTTACGCATATATATTCCGTTCTTACGCATATATATTCCGTTCTTACGCATATAAATTCCGTTCTTACGCATACATATTCCGTTCTTACGCATATATATTCCGTTCTTACGCATATATATTCCGTTCTTACGCATATATATTCAGTTCTTACGCATATATATTCAGTTCTTACACATATATACTCAGTTCTTACACATATATATTCAGTTCTTACACATATATATTCAGTTCTTACACATATATATTCCGTTCTTACACATATATATTCCGTTCTTACGCATATATATTCCGTTCTTACACATATATATTCCGTTCTTACGCATATATATTCCGTTCTTACACATATATATTCCGTTCTTACGCATATATATTCCGTTCTTACACATATATATTTAGTTCTTGCACATATATATTCAGTTCTTACGCATATATATTCCGTTCTTACGCATATATTCCGTTCTTACGCATATATATTCAGTTCTTACACATATATACTCAGTTCTTACACATATATATTCAGTTCTTACACATATATATTCAGTTCTTACACATATATATTCAGTACTTACACATATATATTCAGTTCTAACACATATATATTCCGTTCTAACGCATATATATTCTGTTCTTACGCATATATATTCCGTTCTTACGCATATATATTCCGTTCTTACGCTTATATTATCAGTTCTTACACATATATATTCCGTTCTTACGCATATATATTCCGTTCTTACGCATATATTCAGTTCTTACGCATATATATTCAGTTCTTACACATATATATTCAGTTCTTACACATATATATAAATTCAGTTCTTACACATATATATTCAGTTCTTACACATATATATTCAGTTCTTACACATATATATTCAGTTCTTACCCATATATATTCCGTTCCTACGCATATTTATTCCGTTCTTACGCATATATATTCCGTTCTTACGCATATTTATTCCGTTCTTACGCATATATATTCCGTTCTTACGCATATATATTCCGTTCTTACACATATATATTTAGTTCTTGCACATATATATTCAGTTCTTACGCATATATATTCAGTTATTACGCATATATATTCCGTTCTTACGCATATATATTCAGTTATTACGCATATATATTCCGTTCTTACGCATATATATTCCGTTCTTACGCATATATATTCAGTTCTTACACATATATATTCAGTTCTTACACATATATATTTAGTTCTTACACATATATATTCCGTTCTTACACATATATATTCAGTTCTTACACATATATATTCAGTTCTTACACATATATATTCAGTTCTTACACATATATATTCAGTTCTTACGCATATATATTCCGTTCTTACGAATATATATTCCGATCTTACGCATATATATTCAGTTCTTGCACATGTATATTCAGTTCTTACACATATATATTCAGTTCTTACACGTATATATTCAGTTCTTACGCATATATATTCCGTTCTTACGCATATATATTCCGTTCTTACGCATATATATTCCGTTCTTACGCATATAAATTCCGTTCTTACGCATACATATTCCGTTCTTACGCATATATATTCAGTTCTTACACATATATACTCAGTTCTTACACATATATATTCAGTTCTTACACATATATATTCAGTTCTTACACATATATATTCAGTTCTTACACATATATATTCCGTTCTTACACATATATATTCAGTTCTTACACGTATATATTCAGTTCAGATCTTACACATATATATTCAGTTCTTACACATATATATTCAGTTCTTACACATATATATTCAGTTTTTACACATATATATTCCGTTCTTACACATATATATTCAGTTCTTACACATATATATTCAGTTCTTACACATATATATTCCGTTCTTACACATATATATTTAGTTCTTGCACATATATATTCAGTTCTTACGCATATATATTCCGTTCTTACGCATATATTCCGTTCTTACACATATATTCAGTTCTTACGCATATATTCAGTTCTTACGCATATATATTCCGTTCTTACGCATATACATTCAGTTCTTACGCATATATATTCCGTTCTTACGCATATACATTCCGTTCTTACGCACATATTCAGTTCTTACACATATATATTCAGTTCTTACACATATATATTCAGTTCTTACACATATATATTCAGTTCTTTCAAATATATATTCCGTTCTTACACATATATATTCAGTTCTTACACATATATATTCCGTTCTTACGCGTATATATTCCGTTCTTACGCATATATATTCCGTTCTTACGCATATATATTCCGTTCTTACGCATATATATTCCATTCTTACGCATATATATTGAGTTCTTATACATATATATTCAGTTCTTACACATATATATTCAGTTCTTACACATATATATTCTGTTCTTACACATATATATTCAGTTCTTACACATATATATTCAGTTCTTACACATATATATTCAGTTCTTACACATATATATTCAGTTCTTACACATATATATTTAGTTCTTGCACATATATATTCAGTTCTTACGCATATATATTCCGTTCTTACGCATATATTCCGTTCTTACACATATATTCAGTTCTTACGCATATATTCAGTTCTTACGCATAAATATTCCGTTCTTACGCATATACATTCCGTTCTTACGCATATATTCAGTTCTTACGCATATATATTCCGTTCTTACGCATATATATTCAGTTCTTACACATATATATTTAGTTCTTGCACATATATATTCCGTTCTTACGCATATATATTCAGTTCTTAGGCATATATATTCCGTTCTTACGCATATATATTCAGTTCTTACACATATATATTCAGTTCTTACACATATATATTCAGTTCTTACACATATATATTCAGTTCTTACACATATATAATCAGTTCTTACACATAAACATTCAGTTCTTACACATATATATTCAGTTCTTACAAATATATATTCCGTTCTTACACATATATATTCAGTTCTTACACATATATATTCCGTTCTTACGCGTATATATTCCGTTCTTACGCATATATATTCCGTTCTTACGCATATATATTCCGTTCTTACGCATATATATTCCATTCTTACGCATATATATTGAGTTCTTACGCATATATATTCCGTTCTTACGCATATATATTCCGTTCTTACGCATATATATTCCATTCTTACGCATATATATTGAGTTCTTACGCATATATATTCCTTTCTTACGCATATATATTCAGTTCGTACACATATATATTCAGTTCATACAAATATATATTCCGTTCTTACGCATATATATTCAGTTCTTACACATATATATTCAGTTCTTACACATATATATTCCGTCCTTACGCATATGTATTCCGTTCTTACGCATATATATTCCGTTCTTACGCATATATATTCCGTTCTTACGCATATATTCCGTCCTTACGCATATATATTATATATATGTAAATTGGGGTTTCTGTTGTAATTTTTTTTTTACCTCGAATTGCAGCTGAACGACCCCAAAATAAACACATATATAATAAATCACCATGAAATGGTGATTTTACTTGATTTATTAAAACTTTTTAAAATGGGGGTAGTGAAGATTGCAAGTTTATTTTTTTTTTATATAAGTTATCAAAATTATAAAATGTTTCTTTAATACAAAACAAATTTGTTGATTTGTTATTAAAATTACATATAAATTAACAATTTTCTGATCTTGAATACAAAGGTGGTGGATCGTACTCATACACATTACTAAAACAATTTATTACACACTTTTTAGACTTTTTTGTAAGGTTGCCATTGCTTCCTTTCTTCCCTGTTCCACTAGTTCTTTTTTTTGAACTTCACTTATTTCAGCCTTTTTTTGTTTGGTGTCTTCTTTTAAACTATAATATTTATCCAACTCATCTAAAATCATCTTAAACTCTTGATCAGATATTTGCGCATCACTCAACGCTTTTGATATTAACTGCTTTATACTATTTAACTTTGCCTCTGCCAAAGTTTTTATTTCATGATGTTTTTGAGCTTTTGCATTAAGCTTCCGTCTGATAAAATTAACACAAACACCTGTAGCTCCACATACTATTGCTGCTATTTCTAAAGGTAATAAAACTGGAATAGCAAATCCAATCCCAGCCATAATAACACCTGCTGATATTAAGGTAGTGTCAATTCCATCTGTAATATTAATACCACGTTTATATTTTTTATAAAGAGACTGACGTATATCTCGTTCTGTAATTAACTTTTTTTCAATCTCTGAAATCTTTTGTAATCTATAATTTTGTCCGTTTTCCACTGAATTTTCCACTGACAAATCAGGATATAAACTTGGTGCTGTCGGTTGCTTTGGCATTTTTTTTATTAATAAATAAAAAATTAAATTAATTCAATTAATAATGATGCCACCGTATTTACAGCTGTAGCGTTAGCAACCTTGCATACAAAGTTAACAACAGAACCAGCACCAATCTCTAAAGGACTATCAAAGTTATCATGATTGCGTGGAATGATGTGAAGCGTTATACCATAATTTGGTTGTTCAACACCATTGACAGAAACTATTACAGTTACGTCACCAACTAATCGGTCACTTGCTAAACCTATTCCCATAATCCGTCCACGGCGTGTCATTACATGCCCCACATTTGATTCTGCTCCACCGTTACCAAATGAGAGTATTCTATTTAACACAAGTGGGCCCTTAGCCTCTGCAAATATTGTTATAATCCCATATTTAAGATTATCAACTCTATCTCTCAAATGATTAAACTGGCTAACAAAAGGCGCAATTCGCCTATATAAATCTTGAACATCATTTATCAAAGCCTCTAAGTCTCCTGTTTTTTTGTTTAGGGCTTGGTGGTCCAAATATACTCATTGTTTTTTTTATAAAAATATATTTTTTAAATAATTTCTAAAACACAACTCATAGGCAAACCGTTATTATCTATTTTGTTGCCATACTCATCTTTAACTTCTATTTTCAATTCAGTAATTGCACCATTCATAAGACAGTGATATTCAGGATAAAAACTTGTATATACAATATCTCCATACTTCTTATGTACCACAGGTACAACACCTATAATAGTGCTTGGTGCACCATTGAAATAATTACTACTCGTATTAACTTGTTTCAGATGAACATATAGCTGTTTGTAAGGAGCTAAATCCATTGGGTAATTTCCTATATTACTACCTGTCAACCATTTTCTGTCCTTGAATCCCAGCATTTTTGAAAGACCGCTTGATATTCGTGTCTCTACTGACGTTACTAAAATGGTTTTAGCACCTTGCGCATAAATGGTTAGGATAATATTTTCATTTAAAGTTTTAAAAACTTTTATCAAGTCTTCAAAGTTATAGAGTCCACCTGGTAAATGTCCTATTTTATCTGGGTTTCTTGTCTTTATGGTTTCATTAATAATATTATACCAACCGATAGTGTATGTAAAACTTTTTAATCCAACGCGCTTAGTTCCATCTCTATTATCGATATACTGTTGTAAATTAATAGAGTTGTCTATGTTTGAAATTGTATGAAACATTATTTTTTTAATATATATATATAAAAACACAAATAAAAATGATTTCTGAAGAATTCAAATATAACCCAGATGCTCACTATTTAAATACTTTCAGCAAGAAAGTGATAGATATAATAAATCAAAACATAGTCATTACATCAGACGGTAAAGACTTTAAAGCATTATTTCCAAATGTCTTTGAAAAATACAAACTTTCATACGTCAAATCAGATGCTATAGTCCAACGCTGGGGAACAGATTGGATGTTATTTTGGCAGAATCAGTTAAACTTTGCTATTTGGTGTACGACAACTGGATGTGGTATTGATTTTAACAATCATCTAAAAGCTGATACTTTGGTTGGTTCGTTATTTCTATTTCATGTCTACTACCAAGCCAGGAGAATATTATTTGAAATGAGTGTAGCATTACCGCAAGACTCAAATTGGAATGCATTTAGTAACACATATAACCGAAACGCATACGAGAGAATATGCAAGGAGTTTAACGTTGACTTAAATTCGGACTGGAGACAGAAACAAAGCTATAATAATGGTTTAGGAACAATTTACAATTACTGGACAAATATTGGTTATCATCCTTTGGTAAATACTGCATACGACAACAAAACGATGAGTTTTACAGTCTATGAGAGTGATAAAACATATCATATTGATTACATTGCGCAAGGATTTGAAGCTGACAATAGTTGGTCTACTTTTATACTAGATTGTTCATCTGGATTTACAAGAGCTGGAGTAGAAAGAATCAATGACAGCATAAGAACATACTGCTGGGCAATTCTTGGTTCACAATCACAAACAAGAACTGATATACTTGGAACTGGAACAGCATTTGATGCACAGAAACAATTTTTAGCAAATGTAGAGGACGCAATAAATAGCCCCATCGACTTGCCCAGTCAAATTTCAAGATATGAAAACACCTTAAAATATGCAAGAAGTAAAGTAAATTTTGTTTATGGAAGTGGATTGTACATGTCTCCGAGTGACATGGAATTAAGAATTGGAATAATACAAGACTACAATAATGAAATTGTAATAGCAACCGATGCACAAGCATTAGGATTGAATAATGATGTAAATTTAAAACCAGTGCCACCAAAAATTATTCAACCTTTTCAAGGCACCACAACAAAGAAATTTCTGCCGGACTTCGATAAATCATCAATACATAAAACTGTCGAACATAACCCACCAGAAATACAAAAAATAGCGATTGAACACGAAGATAACAAAACAACCATAATTGTTGGTACTATAGTAATAGGTCTTGCTGCATTACTTATCTACGAGATTTACTAAACCACTCTTTGGCTGCCACATACAACAACCCGGAAACAAACACAAGCAAAGCCCATAGATTGTTACCAAGCCAATTAATAACATTACCTGTTGCAGATAAAAGCCATGATACTATTGCACCAATAACTCCTGGAAGTGCTGCAGCAGCTTTACCAGCTAGGTTGGCAAGAAGTTTACCAAGATTAAATAGTTGTTTTTTTATCCAATCTTTTAAACTTGATGGATCAGGCTTTGGGGTTGGAGTTGGAGTTGGAGTTGGAGTTGGAGCAGTACTTGATGTGGGAATAATAGAATTAATTATCACCCCAAGAATCATACCAAATGCAGTTAAAATACTAACAATAGTAATACCTTGCTCCTTAAACAAGGTTTTGATCCTCTCACCAAGAGTTGTATCCTCCTTTAACATTTTGTTTATTGTCTCTTTTATCCTGCTTACTTGATTACGAAAAGCTTCTCTGTTCTCATTAATGACATCCATTCTTGCACCTCTCTCATTTTCAAGGTCTTTGATGCGATCGCTAATTCTTTTTATCTGGAATTCATCATTATCAGTCTTAGCTTGTTCTAACTTTTGTTTTTCTCTTGTTATGTCTTTATCAAGTTGTGTGAGTTTTGCCACGTTATTAGTAAGTTCTTCCTTGACAGTTGTCATTGCTTTTACTATTCCATCCATTTCACGCTTGTCTATATTTGTTTGTGTTGAAACATCAGGACGCTCTATCACATCCCAGTCATACAATGATGTCTCTATGTTATCCATTGATGTCTCTATGTTATCCATAATATTTGAAATATCTTGTAATGGGATAGCATCCACATTATCTGGTAAATCGTTTATTGTGCTATTCAACTCTTGCAACGCTTGTCGAGCTTCCCGTGGTAATTCCTTTTTACTGTCATACTCCGGTAAATTTAAAAACTGTCTTATCGCCCTTGTTCCCCCAGAGCCTATGATCCTGTTATATTCGCCTGCCAAAGAACCAAGAGCAAGAAATGTAAAAGAGCCTTGCTTGGCAGTTATTCTTATTCCTCTATCACCAACAATCCAGTATAATGTTTTACCATCTTTTGATACTTGAAACTGGTCATAATCCATTTTGTTAGGTGCCATCTTATATCGTTTTCCTATTTCATTATAAAAGGATTTTACAAGATTTTTCTTGTATGTTTCAAGTGTGATTTCTGACAGCTCTCCTCGAAGGTCAGCAAGATGGTCGCTTTGATTAAGAAGACTTCTTTGAACAGGCTCATCAGGCACCATTGGTAAATCATCATCATAATATTCATCATAATCATCTGGATCGTATGTAGGATTCTCATATTCGAATCCTCCTTCAGCCATTGTTTATTTTATTTAATTTTAAAAAATATATTTAAAAAATAAAAACAATGTCGGCTTACGGAAACAAACTCAACCCTCATAGAAAACTAAGAGAACCTCATGGTGCCAAAGGCATCCGCACAAGTGTAGTAATAACTAATAATCCCTCAACAATAGACCAAAACCAGCAACTGCTTGTGAGATTTCCCAATCTAAGTACTAATGATGTGATAGTTCCAAGTACTGCTCGTCTTGCCTTTGAAATAGAACTTAAAAGCAGAACAGACGCCAACGCTACTCTATTTCAAAATCTGGGTAGAACAATTGTGAAAAAAATGACAATAAGAATAAGTGGCAATGAAGTCATGTCAATAGATGACAGTGATATATATCATTGTTATGTAGACTTATGGAAAAGCCCTAGCGAACGACAAAACATAGCTTACCAAGGTATTGGTAAACCAAACATGCTAAAACATAGAGTTAGCGCGGGAGATGCTTCCTCAGACACTAAAGATGAAGCTATAGCAGCAGCTTATGGAAATAGATTTTGTATTCCACTGGACTTTGAAATGTTAGAAAGTCATATGCCATTTTATCAAGCGGGGCTTGGTGATAGGTTAGAATATGAATTAACGTTTAACGATTATAACAAAGTTATCAAAAGCAGTGATGCTGATGCATCTTATGTAATAAAACATATTTGCTTGGAATTTGATACAGTTAGTGATGTTGAATTAGCCAGACAAATAAGACAGCAAATCAATGGTAAGATGTCATTTATGTATGATCGTATCTTGCGACATAGAAAAATAATAGCAAACAAATCTGATACTCTTTGGAACATCAACATTAATGTACCAGCACGAAGCATGAAAGGTATTTTAATGCTGTTTGAAGACCCAGAAAGAACAGACACAGAAACCTATTACAACCCAATGATTGAAAAAGTTGAAATGACAATAGAGGGAGTACCAAACAGTTGTATAGTCAGGGCATGAAGGCATATCAACATTGGGATGAAATCAACAAATATTTTGCTTTAACATCAAAAAGAAACAAAGAGACAGAAATAGTAGCGAGGGACTTAAACTTTACCAATGTTTCTCTTGAAACTTATTTGACAAAATCATATGCTTTGTGGCTTGACCTTAGAACATGTAATGACAATTTATTACACGGCAGTGGAAGAAGAATAGAAAACGGCAGTGAAGGCATAACGATATTAATAAATAAAAAAGCAGATGCAGATCAAACTTTAAATATTTACATATATATAATACAAGATGCGCAAATCAATTTCGAAGATGGAAGATTCAAAGAAGCAGGATACTAGTTTGCAACAAAAATATCCTAAATATTCACACAGTGCCATTATTTGTGGTCAGACAGGCTGCGGCAAAACAGAGTTTGTTCTTGACATACTTGAACAAGAGTATGTTGGAGTTTTTAAACATATAATTATATTGTGTCCAACCATAGAGTGGAACGAGGCTTATAAAAATAGATCCTGGATAGGAGATGTGAAAAACCCTAAAGATAAAAAAATAATAATTGTCAATCCTGTGAGCAATGGTAAAGAAATGTTACAAGAACTGTTGCGTTTCTTTTTCAAACAATATGCTGGCCAGCCCACATTATACATCATTGACGATTGCTCAGCCACAAAAGAATTAACAAAGAAAAAAGATATGTTGTCAGAGTTGGCATTCTCTGGTCGCCACGCCAAACAATCAGTATGGGTTATTTCACAGAGATATAATTCTGTATTGAAAGATTTGAGGGATCAAGTAAAATGGTTGTGTATGTTTTACACCAAGGACAGAGATAGTTATGAAAATTGTTTGAGAGAAAATGATGTTATTCCAACGTTGGAGGAGAGAACCAGAATAAAAAAAACTTTAGCTAAGACTAAATATTCCAAGTTGATATTGAGGACTGACCAACCAACTGGTTATTGGGTTGAATAATTTCTACCAGCAATTCTTTTTTTCTAATAGCATTGCTTTGTTGCTAATAGTAATACTAACAGAAAAGTAGCAATGTTAATAGCAATACTGACATGAAAATATAATGAAAATATCAAAAAATATAGTAATGCTAATAGCATTGCTCATAGTAAAGTAGCAATGTTAATAGCAATGCTTGCAGCAAATTAACAATGCTAATAAAAAAAATAGCAATGTTAATAACAATGCTATTAACAATACTAACAATTACTAGTTGCATGAATATCGCTGCTAGTTGTTTTGTATTTTATATTTATTTCAAGATAAAAAATAAGATTAATAATATAAAAATGAATGCGGAAGAACTATTACAAAATATATCGGAACAGACGGAACCAGATGAATCAAAGCAACAAGAAACAAAAAAAGAAAGATTATCAGCCATAGTGGCTGGCGGCGGTAGTCGTCAATATTTGGGTAAAGACATTCAACTCACAAATATAGATAGCATGCCCCCAGATGAAATTAACAAACTTTACTGCAGATATGAAGCAAGGCTTGGGGCAAGCATGACTAAGACTTTAGGCAATTCTTTTATTAACTTGTATGTGATGGGAGTATCAAAATATTTTAATGTAACCAATCCACCAAAGCTGATAGAAGATTTGGAGGAAGACCCATTTATTAATCATGCTTTGACAAGTGCTTGTTGTGAGTTGTATTACAGGTATGGAATGTGCTTAGCACCATTTACAGCAATACTGACAACTGTTAGACATATTGATTTTAATAAAAATAAAATTATAGATAATATAAATGGAGAACCAAGTGGAGAACCAAGAGAGTGAAGTTGATACACAATCTGTTAAACAACAAAAAGTAAAAAATCCAAAACGAGTAGAAGCTGCGAAAAAAGGAGCAGCGGCAAGAAAGGCAAAGCGTTTGCTTCAGGATGCAAATCAAGATGTTACAAATCAAATGCTGCAAATCAAATAACAAAAATAACAACAGATGAAGAAAAACCAGAAAAAATCAAAATAAACGTATACAAAAATTATATTCCACCGTGTCTGGTTTTATTAGGCATTGCTGGGTTGGGTTTGTATATTTATAACAAAAAATCTGCTACGCAAACTGCTACGCAACCTGTAGCTGTGCAACCTGTTGCACCAAAAGACCCGTTTGATTTTTAATAATTTAATTTAATAATTTAATTTAAAAAAAATAATCATATAAAAAAAATGGCAGCAAGTATTGACGGAAAAGATATGGTAAATTTTCTATATCACGCTGGAGTGGAAACACTTCTAGCTGTTGGATATTCTGAAATTGGCAGAAAAATACTAAAAAGACCAGTCGCTAAAGTGGATTTTAATATGGGAGATTTTGGGTCGCTGTTGTCGTATATAGGGTTTGCAATGACTACAAAGGATACGTTGATTAAGCAAGGTATTATTCCTGCGAATATTATGAAATAATTTTAAAAAATATATATATAAAAAAATGGCAAGTGCAGTAGCAATGATGATAGGTGGCGCATTAACAAACGCATTGGCGTTTACTGTTTCAAATTATTTCTTTTCAAAAATGGGAAGTCATTCAGATGAGGAAAGACAAAGACATGACAAAGCCGTAGAACAATTAAACGCAGCACAAGTGGAGTGGAATAAAAAAAGAACAGAGAGATTAGATTTTATTAATAAGCAACTGCAAAAAGAACATCATGCAGAGCAGACTTTTGATGATGTGGACCAGGCTATGAAACAGTATTATTACACAACTGGTAAACATTTGCTTTTAGAACCGGAGCCCAAGTTGAGTGATTTTTATACACCATCTCCGGATCAACAGAATAGAGAAATTACGTTTATTGTGGTGGGCATGGCTGCAACTGGATTTGTGGCGTATAAATTGATTTCATAAAAAAAAAGTTTAAAACTATAATTACTTTGGATTTTTTTTTTTTGGAATAACTAAATATGTTACTTTGAAAAGACTAAGTCATATGCATGATACCTATTTTTGTTGTTGTTTTTACATGGTTTCAATCCAAGTGGTCGAATATAATATGGTGGTTTAGCACTCTTCTCTAATTTATTTTTAAGATGATCAGGCGCCCATACTTCACCATTGTCTAATAATGTCAATACCATGGATGGACCATATTCAGTTTCTACTATTTTCGTATCTGTAATAGTGTATATTTTATTTAGTTCCAAGTCTGTCCATTTCTTTGTGCTATTTTGATATTGCTCTTCAAGCAGTTCATCAAATTGTGCAGTTGTGATTTCCATTTTTTCTTTATAGTTATATAAAGTTTAATCTTTAGTAGAAAAAAATGGAAAAGATTTATTACAGCCCAAAAGGATTTTGGAGAGGTTACACAGCAGTTAAAAAATTAGAAAAAGAGGCTGGTGTCAGTGAAAAAAAGGCATTAGAATTTTTAAAGAAACAAGCTGTGTGGCAGATTTATTTACCTGCACCAAAGAAAATAATTAGACCCAGGTTTGATGTTTCTACTAAGAATGGAGTGCATCAAGCCGATTTGTTATTTTTACCACATGATACTTTTGGTGTTGGCCGTGGCCGCAAGACATATAAATATGCATTGACTGTGGTTGATATTGCAAGTAGATACAAAGAAGCAGAGCCGCTGACTTCCAAGGATAGTAAAGAAGTTGCTAAAGCATTTGAAAAAATATACAGTCGGCATTTGAAATATCCAAAGTTATTACAAGTAGATCCAGGCAGAGAATTTATGGGTGCAGTATCGCAGTTGATGTCAAAACACAAAGTAAATATCAGACGAGGCAGAACAGAAATACACAGAGACCAAGCTTTAGTGGAAAGATTTAACAGAACATTAGCTGAAAGATTGTTTGGCTATCAGTATGCTAAGGAAATAGATTCGCAAAAACGTAATAGAGAATGGGTAAAGAGATTACCGGAAGTTGTTAAAGCCATAAATTCGGAGACAAAAATATTAAAAGATGATCCTATCTGTATGAATGCAAGTGTAAGATATTTATATCAACCCGGGGAACAAGAAGGTGGAAGACGCAGAGCAACTGATCCAATGTGGAGTGTAGATATTCACAAGATTAAAAGTTATATGGTGACGCAAGGTATAAGAGTTTATTATTTGAAAGCACCAGCGCCGCAAAGAGGATTTGTCAAAGAAGAATTACTTATTGTTCCTGCTGATACTCAAATTCATAAGTTTTTATAGAAACCGTGTGCATCAGTTGTAATTCCATCTTCTCGGATGTATCTTTTTGAGTAGAATGGTGATAGTGTAACTTTGTTTACTGTTATGCCATATATTTGATGCTTTATTGATCGTAGCATATTCATTTCATGGGTGTATTTTTTCTTGTTAAATAGTGCATCCTTGTAGTTTTCAAAATTTATATGTTTTTTAACTACATATTCTTTTACACCCTTTGCTTTCTTAATAATCTGCTCATCCGCTCTCAAAATCGAATATAGCTTGGGTCTTAATCCAACATACTCAGCTATAGCAACACCAGCACATTCGTCTTTCATTTTACCTATTACTTTTTTGTTTGTATCATCGTGCATTGGGTGATTTTCAGGATAATCACTTAGGTCATATTCATCTTTCATTTCAGCCATGTCTTTGTATGCATCATCTGTTTTGATGTCTACAAGCAAGCTGTCAGTATCTGTGTATAATAAAGTACAGTTATCTCTATACCTTTTTTTCAAAGTATTATAATACCAATCATACATCATATACTTTGATAAATCCAATACTGCCATTCCAACATAAATTGGTTTGTTTAATGTTAATTTTGTTTTGTTTACATGTACTGCTGATAATTCATCTGAAAATTTTATACGCCTGTTAAAGTTGGGTTTGGCTATTATTTTTCTTATCTTTTCATTTTCGGAGCCGTCAGTTCTGACTAGTTTTATATCAGTCCGCTTGCGTAGATTTTCCATTGTTTTGCCAAACACAGAGTTGTTCATAAGTTTGTAAAAATCTGTTTCAAATTTTGATTTAGCTTTTTTCCTAAGTTCTGTGTTTAAATTTATGTATGATTCCATCCATGGTTTTTCATTAAATTCTAATACTCTGTGTACTTTCTTTAGTTTCATGCCTAAAGATAAATACAGTTGCAGGTTTTTGTAATGTATCACATATTTTTCTTTGTCCCTAAGATTGGGAACTAGTTGTTCTGTATTTATCATGCCATTATTTTCTAACAGATCTGTTTGGTATTCAGACAACCATTATTTTTTCACTGCTAATCTTTCCGGTGCAAGTGGATAGTCATTATGAGATTCATGAAGTTTTTTAGGATATTCCAAATCAACTTCAAGCATTTGTCCTTTGCCAGGTTTTGGTTTAGAAAATCTCCCACTCTTGTTTTTGGTTTTCCAAACAAAGCCAGAATATGGAAGTGGCTGACTCATTGCCCATCCATAAAGATTATTTGCATCATAATACATTAAAAAGTTGTTTTTCTCGTTAGGGTTATAATCAGCTACATGTGGATTGTTTGCTTTGGCATATCGTTTTGATACCATACTTATTCCACCACGCATACCTTTTTCTATAAATAAGTGTTTGTCAATGTCTGTCAAAAGTTCTAATTCTATTTTTGAATGTTTAAGTAAAGCATCCCAGGATAATCCAGGTGCTGTATAATAATGCAAAGGATCAAGTTTATATGCATCCATACATGTTTTTCTAAAAGTTTGAAACACATCTGCTAATAAAAGTACATCCGTTTTCAAATATGAATCATGATAATCACCAAGAGTTTTACATTTGAATTCTTTCCATGCTTTTTGAGCAAATTTATAATCTTCGGGGCTTATACTTTCATCTTTAAGACTGCTGTAAAAAATTTCTATAGGCGGTAATTCTGTTTCATCAAATCTTTCCATGCTGTCCATATATTCATACGGATAAATACCTTTCCGTAAAAGTAAATCTGCTTGTTTGCCAAAATGATTTTTAGTAATTTTAAAATCAGATTTATCTGTTGCAGCAACTAAATCTTCCAAAGCTTTACTCATGAATTGGAAACTGTCTAAAAATCTAAACTGTCCAGCACTAAATGAAATATACTTTTCAGCGTTGTTCGGAATGCATGTAATATTACCTGTCATTTTATGTATTTTTTGCATTATGAGATGACTATCATATCCTTTGAGGTTGTGAAATACAACAGGAATGATTGTTTTATTTGGTTTTATTTTTAGTTTTAGGTTGCAGTTTTTATGTGCTGCACCTCTGTATTTTCCTGTAAAATGACAGTGGTCTCTTACTTTACAATTTTTACCACATTTCCTACCTATTTCATTTTCGCATATCCAGCAGTGTGTTGTTTTTTCATAATCTTCCTCATTTTGTTGTGTCATAATTAAGGGTTTTGGGTGAGCAAATATTTTATTAATGTTGCTCTTCTCACATTCTAAGTGATTTAAAAACTTTTCAACAGTATCTTCACCTCTGTAAATAACAGGTTCTTCTGTTTTACCATCATATCTGACAACTTGATATCCAAATCCACAAGCTTCGTTCACACTTGTAATTTCAGATTTCTTTCCAAATTTAATTGATTGAGGTTTGATTATACTCTCAAAATCAGCATATATTGCATAAGGCACAGGCATCTGATTTTGATGATTTTTAAATTTTACAGTATTTTTACCTTCTTTTGGCATTTCTATTCTGCAAGAATTTTTGTTAATACCATCACAGTCTTCTTTGTGTTTTGTAAGTAGTTCTTGTCCAGAATAGCCGTGAAGGCAACGATCGCAGAAGTAAGTTTGACCATGGTGTTTGTTTTGGTCCCAGAGTAGTCTATTCAGATTTTTAATCCAGCAATAGTGATATTTTGTTGTTAATGTTTTTGATTCTTTGGAATAATCATCAGGGTTATAGTTGTCATCTATAATTCCTTCTTCATTATTTGGATCGTCTTCGTTCTCTGATTCAACTTCAGTGTCTTCAGATATTAAGATCAAATTAATTCGTTCAATATCTTTTGGTTGTTCTGATATTTTATATGGAAAAACAGATACCTTTTTATTTTTTCCTGTTATGGTATATCCATAAACGTTGATAGCAAGATTATTTTGTTTTTCTACTTTGATTATTTGAGAAATTGGAGTGGGAAAATCAATACCATCTATATTCAACGTACCCATGCGTTTGTTATAACTAGATATCCTAGTTGGATTATTTTTATTAGGTCACAAAGCAGAAACCAATGCCACTTCCAAGCACTTATTATCTTCATTATTGACATTAATTATTGCTTTTTTATCAGATACTGCTTTAGGCAAAGGAATATATGAAGAACCTTTCAATGGTTCATACTTTGCAAAATTTAAGTAAAACGTAACACAGTGATCAATCTCCAATCCAGATGCTGTGTTTGTAAATCGTTCAAGGCTCTCTTGTATATTTGCAGATGATTCATCGTAAAACTCATCTATTTTTTCAGAGGTTAAAATTGCATTTTGTTCACTATGTAATACTGCTGTGGTGTATTTTTTGGTATCACCATCATCTTTGAATAAATTTACAGTGAGACCTAATTGAAACTTTAATCCATTCTTTGTCAGCTCTTTGCTTATTTGTTTTGTAATAATAGATTTTTTATCACGAAATAGTTTTTGAGGGTCTTTGTATTTCCCGGCAGATATTTCGTATGCTTTAAAATAGCCACACATTGGTTTGTCAACCAGTTTTAATTCTTCTTTAGATGTTCTATCATTAAGCTCTTTCAATTCATTTATTACATTGTCTCGTAATTTAGCATATTTCTGCTTTTGTTCATCTTGCAATTTATCATATTTCTGCTTTTCTCGTTTACGTTGTTTTTTAGCACGTCGTCTTTTGAGTAAATTTTCTAATGTTTGAGATTTAACCTCTTTTGGAGTTTCCTTTGGAACTTCTTTAAGAGCATCTACCATCTTTCTAAGCTGATCATTATTAATTACTCCTTCCCGGTGTAATTGTTAAATGTAATGAACGTCTTCGGTACTCATTTTTGTAATATATATCATATTAATTTTTTTTCTTTAAAATAAAAAAATATTTATTATAACAAGAAAAAGAAAATGGAAAACACTGAGAAAATTAAAAACATTTGCCAATTTCTCAAAGTTGGAGATCACGAACCTTGTAAAAATAAACCAACAAAAGATTCAAACTACTGCAGTTTGCATAAATTCAGAATAAAGCAAAGTAAAGTTGTACCATGTCTAAAATGTGGAAAAGGTACAAGTGCAAAATATCAAATTTGTGTTGGTTGTGGTGCTCATATAGTTAGATTAAGACATAGATACTGGGAAGTAGTAAAGCCGTATATTGTTGAATGTATTAGGCTGAGACATATAGAAATTTGATTTTCTAGTAAAAAATCATATTTTATTATATTCATGTTTATTCGTTGATTTGGGTGTAATTTTGATAACAAATCAACAAATTTGTTTTGTATTAAAGAAACATTTTATAATTTTGATAACTTATAAAAAAAAATTAAACTTGCAATCTTCACTACCCCTATTTAAAAAAGGTTTAATAAATCAAGTAAAATCACCATTTCATGGTGATTTATTATATATGTGTTTATTTTGGGGTCGTTCTGCTGCAATTCGAGGTAAAAAAAAAATTACAACAGAAACCCCAATTTACATATATATATATTCCGTATTTACGCATATATATTCCGTTCTTACGCATATATATTCCGTTCTCACACATATATATTTAGTTCTTGCACATATATATTCCGTTCTTACGCATATATATTCAGTTCTTAGGCATATATATTCCGTTCTTACGCATATATATTTCGTTCTTACACATATATATTCAGTTCTTACACATATATATTCAGTTCTTACACATATATATTCAGTTCTTACACATATATATTCAGTTCTTACACATATATATTGAGTTCTTACAAATATATATTCAGTTCTTACGCATATATATTCAGTTCTTACGCATATATTCAGTTCTTACGCATATATATTCAGTTTTTACACATATATATTCAGTTCTTATGCATATATATTCAGTTTTTACGCATATATATTCCGTTCTTACTCATATATATTCCGATCTTACGCATATATATTCAATTCTTACACATGTATATTCAGTTCTTACGCATATATATTCCGTTCTTACGCATATATAATCAGTTCTTACGCATATATATTCAGTTCTTACACATATATATTCAGTTCTTACACATATATATTCAGTTCTTACAAATATATATTCCGTTCTTACGCATATATAATCCGTTCTTACACATATATATTTAGTTCTTGCACATATATATTCAGTTCTTACGCATATATATTCAGTTCTTACGCATATATATTCCGTTCTTACGCATATATATTCCGTTCTTACGC
Organism: Cyrtodaria siliqua; assembly: GCA_037043455.1. Taxonomy (NCBI): domain Eukaryota; kingdom Metazoa; phylum Mollusca; class Bivalvia; order Adapedonta; family Hiatellidae; genus Cyrtodaria; species Cyrtodaria siliqua. Next base: position 54,009 of record JAWPHD010014053.1, read on the forward strand.
ATATATATTCAGTTCTTACACATTTATATTCAGTTCTTACACATATAAATTCCGTTCTTAAACATATATATTCCGTTCTTACACATATATATTCCGTTCTTACGCATACATATTCAGTTCTTACACATATATATTCAGTTCTTACACATATATATTCAGTTCTTACACATATATATTCCGTTCTTACGCATATATATTCCGTTCTTACGCATATATATTCCGTTCATACGCATATATATTCCGTTCTTACACAAATATATTTAGTTCTTGCACATATATATTCCGTTCTTACGCATATATATTCAGTTCTTAGGCATATATATTCAGTACTTACACATATATATTCAGTTCTAACACATATATATTCCGTTCTCACGCATATATATTCTGTTCTTACGCATATATATTCCGTTCTTACACATATATATTCCGTTCTTACGCTTATATTATCAGTTCTTACACATATATATTCCGTTCTTACGCATATATATTCAGTTCTTACACATATATACTCAGTTCTTACACATATATATTCAGTTCCTACACATATATATTCAGTTCTTACACATATATATTCAGTTCTTACACATATATAATCAGTTCTTACACATATATATTCAGTTCTTACAGATATATATTCAGTTCTTACAAATATATATTCCGTTCTTACACATATATATTCAGTTGTTACACATATATATTCCGTTCTTACGCGTATATATTCAGTTCTTACGCATATATATTCCGTTCTTACGCATATATATTCCGTTCTTACGCATATATATTCCATTCTTACGCATATATATTGAGTTCTTACGCATATATATTCCGTTCTTACGCATATATATTTAGTTCGTACACATATATATTCAGTTCATACAAATATATATTCCGTTCTTACGCATATATATTCAGTTCTTACACATATATATTCAGTTCTTACACATATATATTCCGTCCTTACGCATATGTATTCCGTTCTTACGCATATATATTCCGTTCTTACGCATATATATTCCGTTCTTACGCATATATTCCGTCCTTACGCATATATATTCCGTATTTACGCATATATATTCCGTTCTTACGCATATATATTCCGTTCTTACACATATATATTTAGTTCTTGCACATATATATTCCGTTCTTACGCATATATATTCAGTTCTTAGGCATATATATTCCGTTCTTACGCATATATATTTAGTTCTTACACATATATATTCAGTTCTTACACATATATATTCAGTTCTTACACATATATATTCAGTTCTTACACATATATATTCAGTTCTTACACATATATATTCAGTTCTTACACATATATATTTAGTTCGTACACATATATATTGAGTTCTTACAAATATATATTCAGTTCTTACGCATATATATTCAGTTCTTACGCATATATTCAGTTCTTACGCATATATATTCAGTTTTTACACATATATATTCAGTTCTTATGCATATATATTCAGTTTTTACGCATATATATTCCGTTCTTACTCATATATATTCCGATCTTACGCATATATATTCAATTCTTATACATGTATATTAAGTTCTTACGCATATATATTCCGTTCTTACGCATATATAATCAGTTCTTACGCATATATATTCAGTTCTTTCACATATATATTCAGTTCTTACACATATATATTCAGTTCTTACACATATATATTCCGTTCTTACGCATATATATTCCGTTCTTTTGCATATATATTTAGTTCTTGCACATATATATTCAGTTCTTACGCATATATATTCAGTTCTTACGCATATATATTCCGTTCTTACGCATATATATTCCGTTCTTAGGCATATATATTCAGTTCTTACACATTTATATTCAGTTCTTACACATATATATTCCGTTCTTACACATATATATTCAGTTCTTACACATATATATTCCGTTCTTACGCATACATATTCAGTTCTTACACATATATATTCAGTTCTTACACATATATATTCAGTTCTTACACATATATATTCCGTTCTTACGCATATATATTCCGTCCTTACGCATATATATTCCGTTCTTACGCATATATATTCCGTTCTTACACATATATTCAGTTCTTACGCATATATTCAGTTCTTACGCATATATATTCCGTTCTTACGCATATATATTCCGTTCTTACACATATATATTTAGTTCTTGCACATATATATTCCGTTCTTACGCATATATATTCAGTTCTTAGGCATATATATTCCGTTCTTACGCATATATATTCAGTTCTTACGCATATATATTCCATTCTTACGCATATTTATTCCGTTCTTACGCATATTTTCAGTTCTTACGCATATATTCAGTTCTTACGCATATATATTCCGTTCTTACGCATATATATTCCGTTCTTACACATATATATTTAGTTCTTGCACATATATATTCAGTTCTTACGCATATATATTCCGTTCTTACGCATATATATTCCGTTCTTACGCATATATATTTAGTTCTTACACATATATATTCAGTTCTTACACATATTATTCAGTTCTTACAAAAATATATTCCGTTCTTACGCATATATATTCCGTTCTTACGCATATATATTCCGTTCTTACGAATATATATTCCGATCTTACGCATATATATTCAGTTCTTGCACATGTATATTCAGTTCTTACACATATATATTCAGTTCTTACATATATATATTCAGTTCTTACGCATATATATTCCGTTATTACGCATATATATTCCGTTCCTACGCATATATATTCAGTTCTTACGCATATAAATTCCGTTCTTACGCATACATATTCCGTTCTTACGCATATATATTCCGTTCTTACGCATATATATTCCGTTCTTACGCATATATATTCAGTTCTTACACATATATACTCAGATCTTACACATATATATTCAGTTCTTACACATATATATTCAGCTCTTACACATATATATTCAGTTCTTACGCATATATATTCCGTTCTTACACATATATATTTAGTTCTTGCACATATATATTCAGTTCTTACGCATATATATTCCGTTCTTACGCATATATATTCCGTTCTTACGCATATATATTTAGTTCTTACGCATATATATTCAGTTCTTACACATATATATTCAGTTCTTACAAAAATATATTCCGTTCTTACGCATATATATTCCGTTCTTACGCATATATATTCCGTTCTTACGCATATATATTCAGTTCTTACACATATATACTCAGATCTTACACATATATATTCAGTTCTTACACATATATATTCAGCTCTTACGCATATATATTCCGTTCTTACGCATATATATTCCGTTCTTACGCATATATATTCCGTTCCTACGCATATATATTCCGTTCTTACGCATATAAATTCCGTTCTTACGCATACATATTCCGTTCTTACGCATATATATTCCGTTCTTACGCATATATATTCCGTTCTTACGCATATATATTCAGTTCTTACACATATATACTCAGATCTTACACATATATATTCAGTTCTTACACATATATATTCAGCTCTTACACATATATATTCAGTTCTTACGCATATATATTCCGTTCTTACACATATATATTTAGTTCTTGCACATATATATTCAGTTCTTACGCATATATATTCCGTTCTTACGCATATATATTCCGTTCTTACGCATATATATTTAGTTCTTACGCATATATATTCAGTTCTTACACATATATATTCAGTTCTTACAAAAATATATTCCGTTCTTACGCATATATATTCCGTTCTTACGCATATATATTCCGTTCTTACGCATATATATTCAGTTCTTACACATATATACTCAGATCTTACACATATATATTCAGTTCTTACACATATATATTCAGCTCTTACGCATATATATTCCGTTCTTACGCATATATATTCCGTTCTTACGCATATATATTCCGTTCCTACGCATATATATTCCGTTCTTACGCATATAAATTCCGTTCTTACGCATACATATTCCGTTCTTACGCATATATATTCCGTTCTTACGCATATATATTCCGTTCTTACGCATATATATTCAGTTCTTACACATATATACTCAGATCTTACACATATATATTCAGTTCTTACACATATATATTCAGCTCTTACACATATATATTCAGTTCTTACACATATATATTCCGTTCTACACATACATTGTATATATTTAGTCTTTACACATATATATTCAGTTCTTACACATATATATTCCGTTCTTACGCATATATATTCCGTTCTTACACATATATATTTAGTTCTTGCACATATATATTCAGTTCTTACGCATATATATTCCGTTCTAACGCATATATTCCGTTCTTACACATATATTCAGTTCTTACGCATATATTCAGTTCTTACGCATATATATTCCGTTCTTACGCATATACATTCCGTTCTTACGCATATATTCAGTTCTTACGCATATATATTCCGTTCTTACGCATATATATTCAGTTCTTACACATATATATTTAGTTCTTGCACATATATATTTAGTTCTTGCACATATATATTCCGTTCTTACGCATATATATTCAGTTCTCAGGCATATATATTCCATTCTTACGCATATATATTGAGTTCTTACGCATATATATTCCGTTCTTACGCATATATGCATATATATTCAGTTCTTACGCATATATATTCCATTCTTACGCATATATATTGAGTTCTTACGCATATATATTCCGTTCTTACGCATAAATATTCAGTTCGTACACATATATATTCAGTTCATACAAATATATATTCCGTTCTTACGCATATATATTCAGTTCTTACACATATATATTCAGTTCTTACACATATATATTCCGTCCTTACGCATATGTAGTTCTTACACATATATATTCCGTCCTTACGCATATGTATTCCGTTCTTACGCATATATATTCCGTTCTTACGCATATATATTCCGTTCTTACGCATATATTCCGTCCTTACGCATATATATTCCGTATTTACGCATATATATTCCGTTCTTACGCATATATATTCCGTTCTCACACATATATATTTAGTTCTTGCACATATATATTCCGTTCTTACGCATATATATTCAGTTCTTAGGCATATATATTCCGTTCTTACGCATATATATTTAGTTCTTACACATATATATTCAGTTCTTACACATATATATTCAGTTCTTACACATATATATTCAGTTCTTACACATATATATTGAGTTCTTACAAATATATATTCAGATCTTACGCATATATATTCAGTTCTTACGCATATATTCAGTTCTTACGCATATATATTCAGTTTTTACACATATATATTCAGTTCTTATGCATATATATTCAGTTTTTACGCATATATATTCCGTTCTTACTCATATATATTCCGATCTTACGCATATATATTCAATTCTTACACATGTATATTCGGTTCTTACGCATATATATTCCGTTCTTACGCATATATAATCAGTTCTTACGCATATATATTCAGTTCTTACACATATATATTCAGTTCTTACACATATATATTCAGTTCTTACAAATATATATTCCGTTTTTACGCATATATATTCCGTTCTTACACATATATATTTAGTTCTTGCACATATATATTCAGTTCTTACGCATATATATTTATTTCTTACGCATATATATTCCGTTCTTACGCATATATATTCCGTTCTTACGCATATATATTCAGTTCTTACACATTTATATTCAGTTCTTACACATATATATTCCGTTCTTACACATATATATTCCGTTCTTACACATATATATTCCGTTCTTACGCATACATATTCAGTTCTTACACATATATATTCAGTTCTTACACATATATATTCAGTTCTTACACATATATATTCCGTTCTTACGCATGTATATTCCGTCCTTACGCATATATATTCCGTTCTTACGCATATATATTCCGTTCTTACGCATATATTCAGTTCTTACGTATATATTCAGTTCTTACGCATATATATATTCCGTTCTTACGCATATATATTCCGTTCTTACACATATATATTTAGTTCTTGCACATATATATTCCGTTCTTACGCATATATATTCAGTTCTTAGGCATATATATTCAGTACTTACACATATATATTCAGTTCTAACACATATATATTCCGTTCTCACGCATATATATTCTGTTCTTACGCATATATATTCCGTTCTTACGCATATATATTCCGTTCTTACGCATATATATTCAATTCTTACACATGTATATTCAGTTCTTACGCATATATATTCAGTTCTTACACATATATATTCAGTTCTTACACATATATATTCAGTTCTTACAAATATATATTCCGTTCTTACGCATATATATTCCGTTCTTACACATATATATTTAGTTCTTGCACATATATATTCAGTTCTTACGCATATATATTTAGTTCTTACACATATATATTCCGTTCTTACGCATATATATTCCGTTCTTACGCATATATATTCAGTTCTTACACATTTATATTCAGTTCTTACACATATATATTCCGTTCTTACACATATATATTCCGTTCTTACACATATATATTCCGTTCTTACGCATACATATTCAGTTCTTACACATATATATTCAGTTATTACACATATATATTCAGTTCTTACACATAAATATTCCGTTCTTACGCATGTATATTCCGTCCTTACGCATATATATTCCGTTCTTACGCATATATATTCCGTTCTTACGCATATATTCAGTTCTTACGCATATATTCAGTTCTTACGCATATATATTCCGTTCTTACGCATATATATTCCGTTCTTACACATATATATTTAGTTCTTGCACATATATATTCCGTTCTTACGCATATATATTCAGTTCTTAGGCATATATATTCAGTACTTACACATATATATTCAGTTCTAACACATATATATTCCGTTCTCACGCATATATATTCTGTTCTTACGCATATATATATCGTTCTTACGCATATATATTCCGTTCTTACGCTTATATTATCAGTTCTTACACATATATATTCCGTTCTTACGCATATATATTCAGTTCTTACACATATATACTCAGTTCTTACACATATATATTCAGTTCTTACACATATATATTCAGTTCTTACACATATATATTCAGTTCTTACACATATATAATCAGTTCTTACACATATATATTTAGTTCTTACACATATATATTCAGTTCTTACAAATATATATTCCGTTCTTACACATATATATTCAGTTCTTACGCTTATATATTCCGTTCTTACGCATATATATTCAGTTCGTACACATATATATTTAGTTCATACAAATATATATTCCGTTCTTACGCATATATATTCAGTTCTTACACATATATATTCAGTTCTTACACATATATATTCCGTCCTTACGCATATGTATTCCGTTCTTACGCATATATATTCCGTTCTTACGCATATATATTCCGTTCTAACGCATATATTCCGTCCTTACGCATATATATTCCGTATTTACGCATATATATTCCGTTCTTACGCATATATATTCCGTTCTTACACATATATATTTAGTTCTTGCACATATATATTCCGTTCTTACGCATATATATTCAGTTCTTAGGCATATATATTCCGTTCTTACGCATATATATTTAGTTCTTACACATATATATTTAGTTCTTACACATATATATTCAGTTCTTACACATATATATTCAGTTCTTACACATATATATTCAGTTCTTACACATACATATTCAGTTCTTACACATATATATTCAGTTCTTACACATATATATATTCAGTTCGTACACATATATATTGAGTTCTTACAAATATATATTCAGTTCTTACGCATATATATTCAGTTCTTACGCATATATTCAGTTCTTACGCATATATATTCCGTTCTTACTCATATATATTCCGATCTTACGCATATATATTTAATTCTTATACATGTATATTAAGTTCTTACGCATAAATATTCCGTTCTTACGCATATATAATCAGTTCTTACGCATATATATTCAGTTCTTACACATATATATTCAGTTCTTACACATTTATATTCAGTTCTTACACATATATATTCCGTTCTTACGCATATATATTCCGTTCTTACACATATATATTTAGTTCTTGCACATATATATTTAGTTCTTACGCATATATATTCAGTTCTTAGGCATATATATTCCGTTCTTACGCATATATATTTAGTTCTTACACATATATATTCAGTTCTTACACATATATATTCAGTTCTTACACATATATATTCAGTTCTTACACATATATATTCAGTTCTTACACATATATATTCAGTTCTTACACATATATATTCAGTTCTTACACATATATATATTCAGTTCGTACACATATATATTGAGTTCTTACAAATATATATTCAGTTCTTACGCATATATATTCAGTTCTTACGCATATATTCAGTTCTTACGCATATATATTCCGTTCTTACTCATATATATTCCGATCTTACGCATATATATTTAATTCTTATACATGTATATTAAGTTCTTACGCATAAATATTCCGTTCTTACGCATATATAATCAGTTCTTACGCATATATATTCAGTTCTTACACATATATATTCAGTTCTTACACATTTATATTCAGTTCTTACACATATATATTCCGTTCTTACGCATATATATTCCGTTCTGACACATATATATTTAGTTCTTGCACATATATATTTAGTTCTTACGCATATATATTCAGTTCTTACGCATATATATTCCGTTCTTACGCATATATATTCCGTTCTTACGCATATATATTCAGTTCTTACACATTTATATTCAGTTCTTACACATATATATTCCATTCTTACACATATATATTCAGTTCTTACACATATATATTCCGTTCTTACGCATACATATTCAGTTCTTACACATATATATTCAGTTCTTACACATATATATTCAGTTCTTACACATATATATTCCGTTCTTACGCATATATATTCCGTCCTTACGCATATATATTCCGTTCTTACGCATATATATTCCGTTCTTACGCATATATTCAGTTCTTACGCATATATTCAGTTCTTACGCATATATATTCCGTTCTTACGCATATATATTCCGTTCTTACACATATATATTTAGTTCTTGCACATATATATTCCGTTCTTACGCATATATATTCAGTTCTAAGGCATATATATTCCGTTCTTACGCATATATATTCCGTTCTTACACATATATATTTAGTTCTTGCACATATTTATTCCGTTCTTACGCATATATATTCAGTTCTTAGGCATATATATTCCGTTCTTACGCATATATATTCAGTTCTTAGGCATATATATTCCATTCTTACGCATATTTATTCCGTTCTTACGCATATATTCAGTTCTTACGCATATATTCAGTTCTTACGCATATATATTCCGTTCTTACGCATATATATTCCGTTCTTACACATATATATTTAGTTCTTGCACATATATATTCAGTTCTGACGCATATATTTTCCGTTCTTACGCATATATATTCCGTTCTTACGCATATATATTCAGTTCTTACACATTATTCAGTTCTTACACATATATATTCAGTTCTTACACATATATATTCAGTTCTTACAAAAATATATTCCGTTCTTACGCATATATATTCCGTTCTTACGCATATATATTCCGTTCTTACGAATATATATTCCGATCTTACGCATATATATTCAGTTCTTGCACATGTATATTCAGTTCTTACACATATATATTCAGTTCTTACATATATATATTCAGTTCTTACGCATATATATTCCGTTCTTACGCATATATATTCCGTTCCTACGCATATATATTCCGTTCTTACGCATATAAATTCCGTTCTTACGCATACATATTCCGTTCTTACGCATATATATTCCGTTCTTGCGC